>JAXQQM020090041.1:0-36692 GCA_034641835.2 Pinus albicaulis | reverse complement strand
ACAAAACATTTAAAAGAATAAATATTGTGCTGCAAAGTTGATTATGCTCTGTAAAATCATGTTTCACGAAAAATTCATATACCTCAAGACTACATCAATGCTGCACAATGGTGATATTTTCTATATGAGAATGGTTTGTAAGGTGAATGCCAAGGACATAATAAATCCAAAAAATATTATCATTTTTCTTTCCCATTCCTCTTGAAGTTTCCTCCAGTATATGATTTCGAGAAACAACCTTAAGCCCCTTCCCAAGTATATCCTACATTACGAAAAAAATACGTTAGGGTTTGAATCCATACAATATCATTATTAGCATCACTATTACCGTCATAATATTTAGCCATTTTGTTAGCCTTATATGGAAAAAATTTCACTTTTACATCTATAAAGACGCTATGTCACAAATTTCATCAAGAATTTCCCTCCTACATTAATTACACCATTAACAACGAGTACAATTTAGCACCTATATATTGTAAAATACTATCAATAATATATTTGTGATTTTTTTCTTGTAATAACATTCATTAATGATCTGTATAGGCATTTTACATGTTGAAGATAGACCTACGAATTCTGATCATATCATTACAAAATATAGATTAGTACCATTGATTGCCTAATAAAATGAATCCACTTTTAAAATATTACAAGCATCGAATAGCCAAAGACAACTTAGGAGAGGAAGCATCAAAAAAGGTGAAAATTCAGCCCCATAAAAAGAAAATTTTTAGCTTCAAAATAAAGATGACAAAAATGGCATACCTATAGAAGGATTATGGCATTTGTGGTTTTCAAAGGACAAAAAAATATTTCCAACTCTAATAAACCAACTCTCTCAGTAATTTCCAAAACCATCATACATATAAATGCATAAAATGATAAACTACATTCAACATGAATTTCACATTTTTTATAGATCACCATTCATTTTCACTTATTTTTTCTTCAAAGTGTTATTTTTATTGTCCAATCATCATATAATCCCACCATATCCCACTTCAGTACTAATGAAGATAAAAGAGAGCCAAGATTTGTGCTATAAAATATATACACATGTAGTTATGCGAAGTGTAAGAAAGCATTATTTTTTCACTTCTATAGGTTGTTTTCTTGAAAAAGTCAAAGTGGTGGCTTACGAATTCCATTTTCCTTAACCCCAATATTTACTTGTGAACTTATTTAATCTTCTTCTCTTCTTTAGTTATATATTTTCATTAAAGAAATATCATGATGAAACAATGACAATAGAGGACACAAAAAATAGACCCTCAACAAAGGAAAATACCATCAAAGGGGAAAACCTGTAAAAATCTTCTCTTATTATGGAATTTTCTTCAAGTGTGACACACGGATCCAAGTCTTAGACAAATTCCTCCTCCAAGTACCAAGTCATCCATTCTAGAAACTCCTTCCTTAATCTATCTAGCTTCAAATCATGCAACTTCAACCTCCCAACTTCAATACAGCAACTCCACCTGTAATTTTGCATCCTTCAACTTTGGCCCTTGTTGTTTCTACAAAAACTATAGTTCAATTTTCTCTTGAGACCTTTCTAGAGAAACAAATCTCCTCTCAATTCCAACGAGGTTAAGATAGAGTATTTTTCTTCCACGCAAGAAGATATTGTACTTCATCTTACTACGACATAGTCCTGTAATTGTTTCCCTTGCTCGAAGCTGCAGAAACCCTAATCCTTTGCATGTGCGAGAGAGATTGAGCCCAAAAAAAAATATTTTCATCCTTCCTTTCATCTTGTAGGCCTTCGATCTATTCATCTTCTTCTTCCAAGCTATAGATCGAACTTGTGAGTGAGTGGATGCCAAACAAGGTGGAACATCTAATTTATATTTCCCTTCAAAGGGGTACAATTCCCTCCTTTAAGCTAATTTAAAGTTGCGAGGTACGAATTGTGCTTTTGTAGTTGCCAGAACTTTCTAGACTTAAAATAATTTCTTTTTCCAATTATGATTTTCCCATAAGGGTCCTATAAACATGATGTTGAATACTTTGAATCATGACAATAAATCCTAAGACATAACAAATAATATAAGCATAAAGAACATGCTTATACCTAGAAGACCATCAATAAACAACATGAAACCCATTCTTTAATATAATAAATTTTTCTTTTCTTCTTTTATTTGTTACAAAGGATACATATTGAAATGATTACTAAAAAAATTGTGAAGGATGAAGCTAGTTACATTTTATACACTTTGTATTAACTAGGGAGGTATTCATAATTGTGCAACCAATACAACATAATTCTCAAGATGAAGATTTCTCATAAGAAGAGTAGGATTGATAAGCCATACTGTAAGCATCATCATTATTACTAGAACTATCACTAAGTCATAACTTGAATAGCTCAACTTAGTTCAAGAAAATTATGTTGGGAGGCTTTATGTGTGATGCTACACTACCTCTACAATGCAAATACAACATTTGAATGTTATGAAGGTATGTCCTTTTAGTATTATTCTTATCTTGGATCTCCAATCCTGAGACCTAAAATAATATTAGTCCTCTTATACAATTCTTCTTCTTCGATACATATCCCATCCTCAAATATTATGATTACCTTTCGTTTATTTGATTATATATACTCATGTAAACCACAGATGCGTATCCAATAATTCACCATTCACCCTTAATTTATTGAAGATGAGAATGCACATGGGATGTCCAACATCACTCACTCTGAATCAAAGAGGATAATCCTATTGCATATTTCCTAGGGAATAAATCCTTATAGATTATATTCATAAGAGTATCAACTATACATTATTAATATTTCCTAGCTCCCTCTTTTCTCCGCATCTAATTTTATCACACTTGCTTCCTTTCGATGCATCATGAAACCATCTTCACTCTTTACTCCTGTGACAATATACATGTCATTTTTCTTGATTACCACTTTCCTCATAGATGAAGGAATGACATTAATCCTTTGCAAAATTAAAGCTAATAATAGTTTCCTCATGAGATTGATCTTCTTTTACCTTTAGTTGATCTTGAATTGACATTTTCCATGTACTAGATATTGAGCTTCCCTCAACATTCTTCATATATTTTCACTCATACAATTGAACTTGCCTCAATTTTCATCATGTATTCCTGCGACATCCTTTGAAGTACCCAAATAATATGTTAACCAGATAACCAACAATAATTAGAAGTATAGTTATATCCTAGTGACCTTATCGTCCAAACATCAACATCCTTATGGTTCATCTCCACTTCCTTCATGCATCAGAGTGCCCAAGGATTGAACTTGATTATAAAGTTATAAATTTTTCTTTTGGATATTATACTAGATGTTAATCATTATTTTACATATTCTAGATAAGTATTAACCTCTTATACATCCTTAAGTAAGTCAGACTCTTCTGTTTAAAACATCACACAATCTTTTAAATCTTGTTACAAGATTCTACCCACACAAATCTTATCCAATAGTCGTTTTCAATATGTGTTGTTATGCCTCTTATTCCATCATCTAATTATCTATCTCATAAATGACTTGCAACCTAACCCATTTCATTTCTTCATATGCTTAAGAGTATTTTTTCTATATATTATGGAATGTATACTATTATTGTCATAATGATTTTTCCAAGAAGCTTCCAAAATTATGGTTCTTCAAAGATCTTGATGGTCCACCTAAGAATGATGACTAAAAATAACATAATGTTATATAATGTATGGATGAACAATATCAAAAATTGTCTATATATCTACTTAAAGACTATATTATTCTTTTCAAAGTAGCTTAACCAAGGAGAATCTACATATGCTACTATCACATGCTTATCTCTATAATGTTATGAAAAATCAAGACACTTCTAAAGTAAAAAACAATGCATATTATCCTAAAGGAAAGACAAATTTTACCAATAACTTTAAAAACAAGATGCCTTCCTTAATAGTAAATATATTTCACTTCTTCTTTCTTCACTTTCTTCTCAGGTTCTCCTACTTCCTCAACTATGTGAGCCTCACTTATTTCCTTTCGATTGTTCTTATGTTGGTTTGGATAGTACCTTTTATAGTTTCCATATTCATTGCACTTAAACCATTAAAACTTGGACATATATTTCTTATTTTACTTCATGAACTATCCCTTCTTCATCTCCTTGACTCAAGCTAGAAAGGCGCGAGACTTCTCATTTGATGCAATTTCATATTTTACTTTGATATTTCATTCTTCCAAATTTCATTAAGACCACAAGTCATCAAAAGGATTTGAACCTTTCTTAGAGTAGATTCTTGTTACAATGATTCTCCATTCTAGTGGCAATGAATTTAATACACATATGATCAATTTTGAATAAACAATTGTCTCTCCAAGTCCCCAGAAGTGATCTCTTAAATGAGATATCTTTATCATAAAGGATTCCATGTCCTCATCCTTTGACTTATTCATCATGCATATTTTATTCCAAAAATACATATTTTGTCCTCGTGTACTTACAAAGTACAAGTTCACTAGCTCGTGATACATATCCTTGGAAGTTTTCAAATTTGAAACAAAAGGAACAAGAGGATATTTGATGGATTCAACTATGATCATTTGTGCCCTTACTTCCCACCTCTTGTAATTTGATAGTTCTCGATTCTCATCTTTGCTAGGTTCAGTAATTTCCCTAGTTACATAGTCCATTACCTCATGCTCTATAAGTGCCACGTTAGTCCTTTTCTTCCATGCAAGGTAATTTGATGCTCCAATGAGCTTATATATCTCCTTATATAAAGAACCCATATGACTAATAGATTAATACATAGAGTAGTAAGATGATACTTACTTTATAACCAATATTTTCCTCTTCGTTGATGATTTCTTCAAACTTTCTTAATGCTTTCAAGACATTTGAGGTGGCTTCAACAATGCCAATGAAATTTTTTTCCTAAGATTCCTTTGCAAAAAAAATTCAGCAGTAACGAATGATACCAATATCCTTTTGATATTTCCTTCAATGTTTATTTTCAATGATCCCTTTGAATAAATCTCCATCTCTCAAGAGAAAACCTTTCTTGTAGTCTTCCTTTTAAGCCTTCATTTGATGAAATATTGATGTTGTCTTGATCTTCTTCAATATATAAATCCTCCTTCCTAATCAATAGACATTCTACATCTTTTCTTTAACAAATGTTTCCCCTTGACAAGAAAACTCTTCCTTGTTTCCACAAGATGATCATTCTAGTTTCCTTCTTATTCAGCTTAGCTATGATACCATGTTGGAAAATGAAAGTGGTGTCTTATTAATTCCATTTTTGTTAACTTTAATATTTGTTTGTGAACTTAGTTAACCTTATTGTATTCTTTAGTTAGATCATTTCATCAAAAAAATATCAATAATGAAATAGTAACAATAGAGGACACAAAAATTAGGCTCTAAGCAATGACCAAAACCCTCTAAGAGAAAACTCAGAAAAATCTTCTCTTCTTATAGAATCTTCTTCAAATGAGATATAAAGACCCAAGTCCTATACAAAGTCCTCCTCTAGGTAAAAATTTCACCCTTCCAACAATTCCTTGTTCAATCTTACTCCAACCAACTTCAAAGACTGCAACTTTGACCTTCCATATCAATATTGTACCTCAACCTGTAATTTTACTCCTACAATTTTGGCCCTGGTTGTTGTTTCAAAAACCCTAGTTCAACTTCCTCTTGAGATCTTTCTTGATCAATACAACTCCTCCCAAGTTCAATGAGCTCAAAATAAATTATTCTTCTTCCCAGCAATAAGATATTGTACTTCATTTTACTGCAAGTTAGTCCTAAAATTTTGGCCCTTCTTGGAATATGCATAACCCTAATCCTTTGAATTTGTGAGAGATATTGAGCCCAAAAACAAGATTTTAGTCCTTCCTTTCTTCTTCTAAACCATCACTCCCTTTTTCTTCTCCTTCCTAGCTTCAAATCAAAATTCCTTATTGATATCAAACTTGTGAGTAAGTTACTTCCAAATGAAATTTAATTGATCCTTTATATAGCCTTTCCAAGGGGTTAAACTCCTCCTTTAGGTTGTCTTGAATCTTTTATGGCCGATTTGTACTTTAGGATTTTCTAGGACTTCCTAGACTCAGAATAAATTCTTCTTGCAATAAATTTTTTCCTATAAGGGTCTAATAAACATGATGTTGACTCTTTTGACTCATGAACATAAATCCTAAGACATAAAACACCCTAGAATAATGAAGAACATGGTTATACCTAGAATACCATCAATAAATATCATGAAACCTGTGCTCTAAAATAATAACATTTTCTTTTATTCTTTTGTTTGTTACATAGGATACATATTAAAATGAGTACAACAACAATGTTGAAGACCGAAGCTAGTTACATTTTCAACATGTACAAGAAAATTTGTTCATTTACTATAGGAAATCGATAATAAGGAAATTACAAGAAGCCATCCTATAACACATTGTTTTCAATTCTTTAAGGAAAATTATATCTAAGAATAAAAAAATCTTTGTAGTCATGAATCAGGCATCCTCATCCATTTCAATACATTCCACACCAACAAATTAGTTTCTATAATATTTTTTTCTTTCTGTTGGAGGTTACATTTTCCTATGAAATTCCATGTTTTCACCTCAAAACAACAAACTCTAACACATAAATGCTTCTACAATTCAACAACGCTTCATAAAAAATAATCAACAACCTATATGAATACATATAAATCCAAAAAAATGAAAGGTATCCCCAAATCAATGTTTTGTCAATAATTTAACCATCTTAATTATAATATACCCATAACATGAGCTAATGAGGTGGACCTCGCATCTACATGTAAGGGGAGCTGAAAGTGCCTAAAGTTTATAAATTTATTGTTGGAGTAATTAGTGGTTTCCAAGTAAAAACCATTTTTGTATGCAGTTTCTTAAATTTGCTTAAATAAGCACTGGTTGATTAAGTTATGTAAAAATTCACATCAAAAGTATTGAATGGATAATATAATTATGAGAATAACATGCTCAATGACACAAGGTTCACAATGATGAGGATATGAATTCACACTAGAACATTCAAACCACCCTTCAAGTTACCAAATGTAACCCTATGAAATTGTGAAAATTTTAGTGATTAAAAAAGGTTTGTGAAAATAGATAGTGTGCTACATAGTTGATTATTCCCTATAAAATCATGATCGCTAAAGGTGACATAGAACTTAAAACTAGTTCAGGTTTTACAAGGGTGATAATTTATATATGATCAATGTTTGGAAGGTGAATATCAAAGACATACCCAAGCCCCAAAAAATCATTAATTGTCTTTCCCATTTTTCTTGAAGATCCCTCAAACATATGATTTAGAGCATCATCATTAATTCCCTTATGAAATATATCCTACATTAGCAAAAGAACTAATATACACTCATGCTAAAATCACAACATAGCATCAATATAAAGCTATTGTAGGAGGTTATTGTGGAGGGATTTTCCTTTTGTTATAGGAATACCATTCCTACAATATTTATATTAGCTTTTGAATGGGGTCAAATAATTAAGGAGATATAAGTTTTAATACATATTTTACTGTTTTTCTCACAAAAATGATCAAATACAAAATAGCTAATTAGTTACAAAAAATATGACTAAAATGTGCATACAAATAACAAATTTTCAGTCGGTGACCAATAGTAGCTAATTTACTGTATCTTGTAACGTGACCAACTTTTAGTCTTTTTTAGCTTAGTCATTAATTGGTTGTCTCAATTTTAGAATCTAGTAGTATATTTAGTCACAAATTTGGTCATTAATTTTGTCATTGATTCAGTCATTAATTGTCACAATTAATGACCAAATACATAAAAAAATATATTACTATATGATCACTCAATAAAATCAATTAATGACCAAATAAATATGACCAAAATGTTGGTCATGTTATAACATACTATAAATTAGCTACTAATAGTCATATATATGCAAATTTTAGTCATTGTTTGAAACCAATTAATGTCCAAAGAAATATGACTGAATTTTGGTTGTGGTATAAGATACTATGAATTAGCTACTAATAGTCATATAAATGCAAAATGTGGTCTTTATTTGTAATAAAAAATTTATCATTTACATTAATCATTTACGTTTTTTGTAGTTTCATATTCATTATATAAATGACTCATTTAGTAGTTTATATTCATTTCATTTACTTTCATTAATAGTCATTATAAATGAATATTTTAGTCGTATATTAATTTTATTTGTGTTCATAATTAATCAATATAAAGTAGTAATTTAGTAGTTTTAAATTTATTTTATGTGTTCATTATTAATCAACATAAATTAGTTAGTATGATTTTGCGACTAAAAACAAAATGGCTTACAATGTGCATGTTCATGTAATATGAAAACACAAAGTTACATATGTTAATTACAACACAAAATAATATCAAGTGAAACTATAAATAATTTCAACCAAAAATTATATTATATAAAATTTCAAGTAATACAATATTATTTTGCAACTTAATATTGGTTGGACTACAATTTACATGTGAAATATTATTTCATCACTTCAAAACATTATCATTATGTTGCCAAAGCATCGCACATGAATTCACCAACTCTAAAGACTTGACCATCAGTCTATATGTGTGTGTCTCATGTGAAATATTACCTTTAAGGGTATCACTATATTGGTTCTCTTCTCTCTCTCTCTCTCTCTCTCTCTCTCTCTCTCTCTCTTTCCGCATTTTTCACTCCAATGTTATTTTTCTCATCTTTCTTCAATTCCTGCTTCTTACCATCAAGATTGAGTTCCTCTTCTAAAAATGAAAGAAGATAGAATGTTAAATATAAGACATGAAAAATGATGAACACTTTAATATAAACTAAATTACACTATAAAATATTTATACGGGATATACCTCAACATCAACAATGTCAATGTCAGTTTCCCCCCAAAAAACAAGAAAATCAAACAAGTTTTCTTTAGTTGGGTGATAGTGACCATATAACCTATATAAACAAAGAAAATAAAATGCCACCATAGAAAATAACATGTTATAAACATATTATTCAACTCTCAAAAAATTATTAGGCACAATCATGTGAACTAAGTTACATGCTAAAAATCTTAGGCGATAGATAAATTGTGAAATCAAATGGAGAGAAAAAGACAACATATAATAAATAATAAATGACCACTCACTGGAAAATTGCATCATAGAAGGAAAAAAAATATCCTATGGTTACTCATAAATATGGGTGGGTAACATGCCCCAATATTCCATTATCCTTAGGTTTCATAGGAAGTAAACCTCCTCATAAATGCCCCAATGTCTATGCATATAAATTTCATCTTATCATGTGGATTTCTTACATTAGGAACCATACCAAAATAAATACATGGAATTCATATTTGTCCTACCGCCAATGTTCGTAACTGACAAACCATATCAGTATCCCATAAACAAATTTTGGATCTCAAGAAATGATTAGAGCCATAAATGTCAAGAATGTTCAACTAGAAACATGACCACCATGAAGAATTAACATGTTCATTAGAGTTTCTTGTATCTCTACCTCCATATCAATCTAATGAGTCTAAGGATCCTCAAGAAGATTCCATATAATAACAGTTGTCACACTATCAAAACCTAGGAAAAGAAAAACTTCTAGGAAGGCCTAAAAGTGAAGCCAATCCACCTCTATCGATAAACTACATTGCCATGGAATGTGACTTTGTAAGTCGCACACAATTGAAGAACCACCTGAATTATAACTTTTGGAAGGTAGAGTTGAAAATATTTGGAAGATATAATCATTAATCTATGTTGATCATTTGTTGTCATGTATCCAAAAGGATGTCTCAAAATCTTCATGAATGGACTATTTCCTTTATTGTTGTCATCCAAGGAAGACTTTTTACTATTATCTACAACACATGTGCTAGTTAAAGTTGTATATTCAGAATCAAAGACAAGTGAATTTCTTCCCATAGCACTAGTGTTATTGACATATGTAGTAAGCTGAATTTTTCATTGCAGCATATGGTCAAGTATGAGCAATAACACAGTCACTCACTAGGGAACTAGAACTTTTTCCCCTATCAGGTTATTTTTCATACAATTTTTCAATAAGTACAATGTATACCATCAAGTCCATTATTTGCTCCTACATCTCTAGTATTGTTTTCTTCACTAAAGAAAATGCCAAAATTTTCTTAATAGTTAACAATGGAATAGTTCCCTTTTTAGATCCATCCACCTTACAAAGATTTAGTTGTTTAATAAGAATGGAAACAACTCACAAATGGTGCTAGCCTTTATTTTTGTGGCACAAACTCACAATAAAATTATTCATGGAAAAAGAAATTTCATTTGTATTTTGCAACATATTCATACATGTAGTTAAGATATATGCAACGGGAGGATTTTCTAGAGGTTTCTCTTCATAAGAAACATCTCTTCCTTTTTCATTGGCATTGTATTTGGGAACCTCAAAATTACCCAGTGACATGGAAAGAGCTTGGAAAATGTCATCCTCTTCTTGTACTAGATCCTTAAGATGACTAAAGAACCACTCCATAACCAGTTCAACACTATTTGTTTCAACATGCCTCAATGCTTCCCTCGCCCTAGACATATGGTCTAGTATGAGAAATAACACAGTCACCCACTTGGGAACTGAAAATTTTTCCCTTCTCATGTTATTTGGCATAAAAAAATTCAATAAGTCCAATTATACCAACAAATCCATTATTGGATCCTATATATCTAGTACTATTGTCTTCACTAAAAAACAATGAAAAAATATGAGAAATAGTTGATAATGGACTACTACCATTTTCATATCGAGCCACCTTACAAAGCTTCAACCATTGAATAAGAAGGGAAATGACTCACACATGATACTAGACTTTGTTTCAGCTACACAAAGTCAATAAAATCAGTTATGGAAAATGAAATTGAATTTGTACTTTCAAACAGATTCATACATGTAGATAAGATATCTGCAACGGGAGGATTTTCTAGAGGTTTCTCTTCATATGAAACATCTCTTATTTTTTCAATACCAGCATCTTTGGGAACTTCATAATTACCCAATGACAAGGTAATGGCTTGGGAAAGCTCATAATTTTATTGTGCTCCCCCCTGAAGATGACTAAAGAGCCACTCCATAGCTAGCTCAACACTATTTGTTTCAACATGCCTCAATGCTTCCTCTACCCTGGAAAATGGTAAAGTATGAGCAATAATTCAGCCACCCACTTGGGAATTGAAATGTTTTCCCCTATCAGGTTATTTGGGCACATAAAATTTTTCAATAACTCCAATGTATACCAATAGGTCCATTATTAGCTTGTATATCTCTATTATTATTTTCTTCACTAAAATTATGCCAAAATATGAGAAATAGCTGATAATGGATTAGGTCCTTTCTCAGATCCATCCACCTTACAAAGCTTTAGTTGTTGAATAATAAGGGAAACAACTCACAATTCGTACTAGCCTTTGTTTCGGCTGCACAAAGTCACAATCAAATCAGTCATGGAAAAAGTAATTGCATCTGTACTTTGCAATAGATTCATAGATGTAGTTAACATATGCGCAATGGGAGGGTTTTCCAAAGGTTTCTCTTCATAAGAAACATATCTTCCTTTTTCATTAGCATTGTCTTTGGGAACTTCATAATTACCGAGTGATAAGGAAATATCTTGGGAAATTTCATCATGTTATTACGTTGGCTACTCAAGATGATTAAAGAGCCACTCCATAGTGAGTTCAACACTATTCGTTTCAACACGCCTCAATTCTTCCTCTACCCTGGACATATGGTCACGTATGAGAAATAACACAGTAAACCACTTGGGAACTGAAAATTTATCCCCTATCAAGTTATTTGGCATAAAATTTTTCAATAAGTCTAATGTATACTAACAATTCCATTCTTGGCTCCTATAACTCTAGTATTATTTTCTTCACTAAAAAGTAATTCCAAAATATGAGAAATAGTTGGTAATGGAATAACTCCTTTTTAAAATACATTCGCCTTACAAAACTTTAGTTTTGTAATAATAAGGGAAACAACTCACATATGGAAGTATCCTTTGTTTTGGTCACACAAATTCACAGTCAAATCAATCATGGAGAAAGAAATTGCATCTATACTTTACAACCGATTCATACGTGTAGTTAAGATATCTGCAAGAAGAGGATGTTATAGAGGTTTCTCTTCATAAGAAACATCTCTTCCTTTTTAATTGGCATTCTCTTTGGGTACTTCAGAATTACCCAGTGACAAGGGAAGAGATTGGGCAAGTTCATCTTCTTGCGTTGGCTCCTCAAGATGAATAAAGAGCCACTCCATAGCCAGTTTGAAACTATTTGTTTCAAAACACATCAATGCGTCCTCTTCCATGGAGATATGGTCAATTATGAGAAATAACACAACCACCCACTTTGGAACTGAGACTTTTTACACTATCAGGTTATTTTGCATACAAAATTTTCAATAATTCCAATTTATACCAACAAGTCCATTCTTGGCTGCTATATCTCTAATAATGTTGTCTTCACTGAAAAATAATGCCAAAATATGAGAAATAGTTGATAATGGACTAGTGCCTTTTTAATATTCATCCACCTTATAAAGCTTTAGTTGTTGAATAAGAAGGGGAACAGCTCAGAGATGATACTTAGCCTTTGTTTCGGCAGCATAAAGTCAAAAACAAATCAGTCATGGAAAACTAAATTTCATATGTACTTTGCAAAAGATTCACACATGTACAAGATATACGCAACAAGAGGATTTTCTAGAGCTTTATTTTGATAAGAAACAAATCTTCCTTTTTCATTGGCATTGTCTTTGGGAACCTCAAAATTACCCAGTGACAGGCAAGAGCTTGGGAAAGTTCATCATCTTCTTACACTCGCTCCTCAAGATGACTAAAGAGCCATTCCATTGTCAGTTTAACACTAATTTTTTGGAAACGCCTCAATGCTTCCTCTACCCTGGACCTTGGAAAGCCAATGTCAACCATCATAGGAATGGTAGCCCCATCAGGTGGATGACCTCTAAAAATTTGACCTGTGTTTCTACAAATACCCTTATTGTTTCCTGTAACATCATTTATGGCACTATATACATGGGTAATAATGGAAACAACAATGGTAATAAAAGGTAGACTAAAACGAAAAAACATTGGATTTCTCTAGATAGGTAGAACAAATTTGAGAACTTAAGCTTGTAGAGTGTCGAAAAAACCTTCGGATCCCATGGAAAAATGACAAATCCTCCAAAAAATGGTTTCACTAACTGTGATGCAGAGGGAACTATTAACAATGAAGAATAATTCACAAGCTACTCCAAAAGCTTGCAATAGCTTCAAAATGCATCTAAAAACCAAGGTGCATGCTCTAGCTTGTCATTTTCAATACCTTTTTCAGTTTATGTTATGGTTCCTTGATGTGACATAAATGTTACTGTCCATTGTAAATAACATGTTTCTTTAAAATTAGTCAAAAGGATTTTAATTATACCATGAACATAGAAAAAATTCACCACTTTTGTATTGCACATTCGCTTATGATTGTCATATATAATTGTTGTCATGTGATCCATAACTTTCCCAAGGTAGTGACACTTTAAAGAAAGTGATGACTCAAACTTAAATGATCAGTTGAGCTATAGTTCTCATCCACATCAATATTTTGATGAAAATATTTTACAAGGGTAACAATAACACCCTTAGCTATTGCAATAAGTGAACCTGTAGCATCGCGGCATTGATTGGGGACTACCAAAACCTTCTCAAGAGTCACATAGAATGATCGCATTGTAGATGCAACCTTATTCATAGCCCAAAGACCATGAGATTAATTGAATTACCTTTAATTTCATGGGGTTGAGATGCTTCCCCTGGACTTATAGAGCCTCCAATTTCAACCTTTGAAGTGTATGCATGTTGCTTAAGCCAACCAAGATGCATTCTTGAAATCCCTTCAATACCATGGTCCATTTTTCTATGGTGATGAAGTCTTGTTTGTATAACAGAAATATATTCAGGTTCAATGGACCAATGAGAATCAGGTTCATTCATCATATCTTTACCATTCCTTGCAGCATTAAAATATGATACTATTAGATTCAAAAATTTCATAAGAAAAATATAAATGAGAAAATAAACTTGCACATCAACTAAATTATATTCAATACGATACTTGAAAATAATGTCTTCCACTAATATTTTGCTTCCTTTCTAAGTGAAATATTAGTTGAAATATTCACAAAAATGGGCTAGGTATGTATTCCTTCCAACTATATTAGAATAGTGTGGATAAATGGGGAAAGAAAAAAAAAAATAAGGCAGTATCACATCTAACAACTTTGCACAAGAAACAAGGTATCATGCAACTTCTAACAATATTAGCAGTATCCATGATTAGTGCATTCAATAAAAAAAAATTTGGTTACAAAATTGGAAACATAATGTATGTGGATATTTCAGTCATTACCAATTTGGATCCAACATAATTTAGTGACAAAAATTAGGCAATTTTTAGCACTTTTCCAGGTTTTTTTTTGTTTATGTGAAATCAAACCCTCAACAGATTCATGGTAAGCACATATATTTATCCATTCATGCAGGGAAACCATTTATAATGTATAATTACTCTGTTAGGTAAAATAATTTAAACATGGATAATTTTTTTCCATGCATGTAGTCATTCCTAGTAGTATTTTACCCCATACATATATCCACAACATAGTTGACCTCTTAAGATTTGAATTTTTTTTGAAATTTAGGCCATTTTCATCACTTTTCCAAGATTTATTTATGTGAAATCAAACCATCAACATATTCATGATAATTGCATATATTTATCCGTTCATGCAGATGGAAAACCATTTAGCATATACAATTACTTTGCTAGGTAAAATAATTTAAATTTTGATAAAATGTTTCCATGAATGTAGTCATTCCTAGTAGTAGTTCAACTAGACCCCATATAGATATCCAAAATATAGTTGATCTCTTAAGCTTTCAAATTTTTTTGAGATGCATGGAGTAATCCTGAGTCGTAGTTGACCCCATAACGATATCCACATTAGAGTTCACCACTTTTTTTACATTGGATATTATTTGTCAAAAAATTATCCTTGTGATCCTTCCAGTGAATCAATGTACAAGTCAAAAATCAGATCCGACATTGTAGATTTGGTGACTCTTCTATTTATGATTATGAAGATCATTGGAATGGGGAAGAGTATCTAGACAACCTATTCTTAAATATGCATCCTCAATCTTACAGGGCACAAGTAGACTCTCATGCTTTAATTGATGAAGAGGAAGTGGGGTCATAAAAGTATAATCTAATATTTCTATTGTTCATCAAAATTGACTATAACAACTATGGTATTACTGAAACTTGAACAATTTCCTAACAAGCTAGTTACTACAATTCATCAACCAAGTAGCAGGATTTTTCATATGTTTGACTAAAATACATTTGAAGCCATGTAGCAGGCTTTTCTTATGTTTGACAAAATCTTGGTGTTATAGAAGGAAAACCTATTTTCTAAGGTCAAGTATGAGATTCTATGGGATATTTTGATAGTTTAAAAAATATATTTATTAAAAAGATTGCATGAAACCATTGTAACAAAGCTCATACTTTATAAATATAAATACACGTATAAATAAAACCTATAAATAGGAAAGTGAGTGTTAATTCCATAATATATAATCACTTACATTTCCATGTAAATCATTAAACAAGGGACCACATCATTACTAACTTTAAAGAATAATAGAAGAACAAGGTTAGATAAAATGAGGCAACATACCTAGAAATTTAAAGGACTAGTGTGCTTAGTAACAAATTTTTTTTCAAATTGACAAAATATGTTAGGGCCAAAATGAAAATAAGATATTATATGATATCCACATCCTCCCTTGCAAGTGTGATAGTTATCCCAAGCACATCAGGTTCCATCAGCAATTTTTTCGGTAGAATAAGTACTACTGCAATGGGATCCATATAAAGAATAAGTTTCATAGAGTTCAACTTCTCCCCCGCATCTACAATCATCAAAAAACAAAAATTTAATACAATTCATTTGAAGTTTAGAATTTAAATTATCATAATGCTTTGAATTATCATAATATCGGACTTGTCAACTATTTCTACGGATCATCTTTGAGGGAATGGTTTATCCTATTTTTCCATATTCACTTTTTAAATGCTTAATGTTGTGTTAGAGAAATGGGCATATAACTCAGTGGCAGAGAAAAACACGAGAAAATAGGGCATCAAGATCCTCTTCTAGTAATTTATACTTGAGATTCAGAGCTTGGATGTAAGCATCTATCAACTTCTACACAAGCTCCGCGTAAGTAATAGCTTTATTCACTATAATGATCCGCATCTCTCCACCCATATATCACTAGGCTTGGGAAGAATTTTACCAACAACTTTGTTCATAAGCTTCACCTTTCCCATTGGTCAATCTCAATGATGTTGAAATTCAGCCAGTCATACCCCACAATACCCCGACCCATCCTTGGACCCTACTTTCCAAATTTAGAATTTGGATATTCGTTAATTTATGGCAACCATGATCCTTAACATGGGTGGAGTTGGGGTGCCATAAAATTTGGATCCTCCAAAAAATTGACTCTTGTCTGTATCACACCCAATCTTCTGATTCATTCCTTTAACGACCTACTCCACCTTATTCTTCTGGCTCCGCGACGGCTTCAACTTATTAATTGAAGAATTGGCTTGGGCCTCCTGGAAGATTTTCCAATATTGGAGTATGATCATTTCCATCTCTATCCTCTGATACTGCCTATAATTTATCTGGCTAATAAGTGTTGGTGTAAGAGGGGCCTACTCCAAGGCTTGGACTCGACAGGAGTTGCTAAATGTTTGAATGCCCACTCCTCCTTCATTTTTTTCTTTAATTTTCTCCATCGTTTTGCACCCATTGGTAGCCGAATTTCCTACTTTTGGACTTGGCCCAAAGAGTAGTATATTCATAAATTCGTTTTTCTCTTTCAGAATTTGACTCTTGCAAGAGTTCATTTTTCTTCATGTATTTTGAATCTATAGTGATCTTCTCCGACATCGGTATCATGACTTCTAAAGTGTCATCGGACCCCCATTCCACCACCACCCAAATTCCTGTCATATCGGTATAATAAGGGGTCATATTTATGAGTTCTCCCAGCCCTTGGACCACAAATACATATCTAACCTATAGATTTGGTTGCATGGCATCCTCAATTCTTCGTGCCAAACTTCCATCTCAATCCCAACCCTAAACCCACGCTTCTCAACATAAAAATTATCCCCAACAGTAAGGATTCTCTCATTGGATTTATTAACCACCGAAATTTTATCATAGGGGAAATAAAAGGACTGTGAATTTGATGAATTGAATGCTTCTAATCACAAATGTATGTATGCAAGTTTTTTCTCCCCCTATTTTCTTAAATTATATTCCAAATTCTATAACCCTTGTCTCGGCATAAAATCTCATACTTACACTATGGCATACATAACCTACCCAATCAAAAAAATATTAATAATAATAACACAAGCATGTAAGTAATCCAATTTCATAACATGAAATGAATTCCCAAGTCAAATTTCATACCCTGCAATGAACTCCCAATTCAAAACTGATATTTAAATTTGGCCTTCCATTTACCGATAAACAAAACCCTCATCTCATTCAACGGAAGTAAAAAGCAATAGAAAAAATCCACTGCAAAAAAACATTGTTTCAATCCTATTGATGATTCAAAAAAAGTACTTGGGAACTACGCTAGTTTTGTCTACAATATCAAAACCTAGACACCAAACTAATAGGTGATGAATTTTTTCTTATCCATAACCATTGCAAAAGATCTTTCACATAGGGTTTTCTCTTATTCTGCATGGCTTTTCTTTCCCATGGTTTAACTGGCGGGATTACACATCACCGTCAAGAGGTGGGTTGTTTGAATCCTGAAGCAAGGTGGGTTTTTTGAATCCTGAAGCATGCTTTTTCTGATGCCAAAATATTTCTGAATTTTGACTCCAATTTGTGCTTATTTTTTTGTTGCCTCCTCCTCCCGCTAATATCACAAAAAATCAAAATGCCTCCCGTTGATATCAAAAAAATTCAAAATGTTAAGAGAATATTATGATAGTGCGACTACCAACCACGTGGAATGCATCAACACCTTGCATTGGAGTCTGATGTATGCCAAAATATTCCTGAAATTTAACTCTAATTTGTGCTTATTTGTTGTTGCCTCCTCCTCCTACTAATATCACAAAAATTCAAAATGTCTCCCTCTAATATCAAGAAAAGTCAAAATTTTAAGAGAATATTCTGGTAGTGCGACTACCAGCCACGTGAAATTCTTCAACAACTTGCCGGAGTTTGTTGTAACTGAGGGGTGTTGTCTGGTAAATAAAAACTAGCAATTTCTCCGAAAAGGGTGTTGTCGTGTAACTAACAATTTATGCAAAAAGTGTAAAGAGAGGTAGATAAGATTATTGATTATTAAAATGTGAAAATCACAATGTATATTTTATTTAAGATTTTTAAATTTCATATACAAATATTATCTTTTTTCAAGGAATAAAACACTAATTAATAAAAAAACAATTAGAATCCTCAAACTACTTCCACCACTTCATGAAAAACTACAATCTCAATTCATTAATGGATTAATTTTACAATGAAATTATAATCGTCAATATAAAAATAACACCATAAAATTGATAATATAGCTTAACTTCCTTAAATAAGGAAAAAACTTGTCTCATTTACTTAATTGGATCAATGGATAACTATATACAAACGGATTCAGCTAGCCTATTTCATCTTAAAATATATTTAATCTAAATTATTGAAATTATATATGGGAAATAATTATAAATTATATAAGATAAAAAAATATAAATAATCAAATATAACATTTTTACACGTTTTTTCACATTGTTTTTCAAAAAAAAATTAAACTCAGGATTCAATGAGTGTATAGTTTATTTATTGTGTGTAATATTCCTAAATTATCTTCCAGCTAATTGGAATATTAAAGTTTTGTTGTGTCACTTAGATAGGTGAATAAGTGGGTAGAGAGACCTGTAAATCTCTTTATGAAGAATAAGACGACTTCTCTTGTGAAAGTGGATCGTCATTTCAGCCTAATAAAGCACCCTAAGGTGTGAACATGGGCTAGAGCATGTGGACTAGGTCAATGTTGAGCAAATCAACAATGTTGTTATGGAGCTAGTGGAGGTTTATTGGAGGATAGTGCAATCATTTAGGAGGAGTGTATGCAGGAGAGTAGCTCCTTTAATGAGTGGGGTCCAGAGTGAGGACTCTCACCAAGCATAAGTGGAAGAGGATGACAACATTAGAAGACATGGATTTGTATTATTGATTTTGATCTTTTTAGATATGGATTTGTCATGTGACATATCTATGCATGTTTTTTCTATTTAGTAGGGTGTGTTGTGCTTTTCAGCACAAGGTTGTTTCCAAGCAGAAATACCACCCATATCCTTGGGGGAATTAGAGTGCCTACTCAGAAGAGGTTATTTTGAGCTGAATTACCACCATCTAGAATTTGGCCAAGCTTCAGTCTCATATACACCACAGTCTATTCCATATATATATGTTGTGTTGCATGGGCGTAGTAGTGGAGGGTTGTAAAACCCCATTTCCGAGCCAGTTTTCCATTCAAGGGATCATCCTTTTATCCAGGAGGCTTTTGAGTAAGTCCTTCGAGCATCATTTCCATATTTTACAGGAGGCCAAGTAGCTATCATCAGCTACAATGTAGTTTCCCTCAAGGACTGCATTATTTCAGAGAGCAGCTGCAGCAGTGGGTTTATTTCCCTAGTTGGAGGAGTTGTTTTTTATTTGAGGGGATCATCCCTTCATTTAGGAGATATATTAGAGGAGAATTAACCACTTCATATTTTATATCAGCCACCTCGTATCATTGATTCAATTGTAGTGATTATTCAGCCCTAGGTCCAAGTTTGCTATTCTTGTATAGTGTCTATTTCCGTAAAACTTTTATGGGTTGTCCTAGAAATCTGTTTTTGAGCATAGATCTCTAGTCTTAGAACTTTTGGAGCATTTTATTAGCAGAAATATAATTTTCAATATTTTATCTCTAGCTACTTTGATAATACATCGCAGTTATAGACATCTGGCAATTCATGTATTACCATCATTTCAGATTTAGGTGTATTCTTTCATGGGAGGCTTATATGCCTAACTTGAGCAACCTTTTCCTCAAGACTTTGTACCTATTTTTCTATTATAATCATAATGGAATGGCTCTATGGTTGTCTCATGTTTTGATCCACTGATATTCCACTGATATTTCTGCATAATTCCATTTTTATGTACTATATTGCTACTCACCCAATTTTGGGATATTACATTTTGATTTTATGTTATTCATTATATATCATAATATTTGCATCTAACTAGTAAGAATAAAAACAACAAGCTAATCATTGAATTCAATATTTTCCAGATTTTTTAGTTTAGTGTGACAAAAAAGGCAAGGAGGGGGTGATTTGTCCAACTTTGTATTTCTGAATGACTTCTAATTTTTCAAACATTGTAGGAAAAATTTCTTGTGCGCCAGAAGTCGTGGTGTACTAAGAAAACATGTGCTATTTGACATTGTGCCTACTAAAATTAGATGTTACATTCAACAGATGTGCATGTGGCTCAGTGGCAAAGTAACCCTTCAACTAGATGCAAGTCGTGGATTATATCCCTAGGTTGTCTAATTTTTTAACATGTTATCAAAACCATCTCCCTATCCCTAGGTATGAATGAATTATATGGATTTATAGGGTTTTTAGAAGTATTAATCATATTTTTAAGAACTAGAAATGGTAACTAAACCAGTCCACCTATCAAACTGGGTTTTAAAATGGACCTAGAAAAAGCGAACTATGAGATCTCAATGAATGATTCTTAAAAAAAAACATGAAATAATCAATTTAATTAAAATATTCATTTTTAATATTTAAAACCATGATTCCAAACCATTACAGACAAATTATGGAAATTATGTTCATATATACACCATGTAAGGGTGAATATATCAACACATCACCGAGTGAAATACATATTAGCAACACAAATACATAATCAATTGTTGATTTTAAAAATGCTAATTAGACAAGCACAATTTTATACAACTGATAATAACATCCAATGATATATTATATTACTTTAGCACACCCCAGAACATCATTAAGTAAATACACACAAAAAATTCAAATGTAAACACAATGGAAATAGTAAATATCACAGTAGAATAGCCATGCTTAGTAGACACCAATATTTTCCCTCAGAAACCCAAACACATGATAAAACCCAAAAATATTTTATAGGATAAATTATTTAGTTCAGCAAAAGTTCAATCAGATAATTTTCAAGTCAAACTTGGTCAACCATACCTCAAAACTTCTATGGTGATTGTCAAGACCTTCTAGTTATCAAACCCTCGGCCTTCTGTTAGCCATTAGGGTGAGGTCAACGTGCTGCCAATCTACTTCCCTAAAATGGAATATTAAAATCTAATATGGATCTACTAGGTTAGAAAAACTGCCCATATCTAATATATTGGGATCATATAATTCATACTCAAAAGTAGGATACTGGTCCAAAATTGTCCTTGGATTAGTCTAATATTTCCAATTAGTGATGTCAAGTTGCTCAACAAGTAGCCTATAGAGAGTGCCTAGTCTTATCCAAACCTCACTACACTGGAAATCGTCCTAGTAACTAGTTCTGTTTATTGAAAATGTCCCTTTCATTTAGATCTTATTTAGACAATCCAAGGACTGAGAGAGATAATTATAATGAGGTTCACTCAATATTTTTTATTTATTATCTACTTTTCACTTGTTTAACCCTTTATATTTTCTATAGACAAACATGGGAAATTAATCTATTTAGGATTTCCGATGATTTCATGTTTTCATTGACCATTTAAATATGATTCTTGGGAAGCTAAGCATGAAGCAGGGCATATCCTTTTTCTTAAATTGTTTGAAGGAATAGGAAGTGGGTGGAACATGTTATTGTATGAGAGGCATATGGGACGGTTCCTAAGAATGTCACATATTATCATAACATGACCATCATAGATGGCACTTTTCAAAGATAAAATCATGTCATAGATGGTATGAAACAAATATAAAACAAATTGGAGTGATTATGAAGTGTGGTAAGTCCTGCCTTAGTAAAAACCATTATCATCAATCACTCAAGATCAAACAACATTCAATTAAATAAATGTGCAACAAATGATCATGATAATTTCATTACTGGAACCATCTAATTTCAATCAATCCTTTTGGTGCTTCATGGTTGATCCAACAAGAGTGGTTTAAGGAGAAAACAAGTATCCCTATCTATATGAATGAAGGTCAATTTTAAGCAATAAGAATCTACAAGCCAACATCATACACCCTTAGAGGTGCTTGTTCATTAGCACTTGTAGGGTAACATTGTAGCCCCTACATGGGGACATGCATTCCTTTGTAAGAGTGTATGTGAACTATATAATCTTTGTAAACTTGTGACCTACACACATCTAACTCAAAGAGATAATTAGTGGTGAAACTCTGCCACTGCAATAAAACCTCCTTCGAAAAATTAAAATGCTCACAACTTAAAACACACAATCAACTAGCCAACAATGTATCAATCAAACTATGCATAGGAAACATACAATGAGTAGAATGCATATGAAATTCACAGTGACTAGTCAACTACGTTAATTGCAAAAGGATTTATTTATGTATAAAAAAAAAGAAAATTTGGAGAACTTGGAGCACATCAACCCTATATAATAAAATCACTTAGCTACTGTAACCATTAAATGAGACTTCTTAGGAGTAAAAATAAATTTATAACTAAAACTATACTAGAGGAATAAGGGCTCGAAACCAATATAATCAGGATTCTTCTATGGTGGCTCCAACTCTTGGATCTTTAGAGGATATAATTCAATATTCATGCATCATATGGAGCCTAAAAGGACTCTAATACTGAAAACATAAGTACAACTGAAGAAATACCCATTATTCATGGAAAAAAAAGTATTCTATCCAAACATTTATGCTACTCATTTTATTAGAATCCAATAAGGGAAGCCTAGTCATCCTTTACTCACAGCCCTCAACACATTTTACTTGAATGCCCCTATTTCGTTCATGCTAATATTTAGTGTCATAAATAGGATCTATTTCAAAGTAAACATATTTATTATCCCACTTGGATCCTTCATCATGAATAAAGTATTCTAGTTGATCATCTTCATAAAAAAAGGGAAAACAATTCTAGTCATCACGGAGGCACATCCTCTCAAATCCACCCTCCATTTTTTTTCCCTTTTCTATAAAGATAGAGTTATGAGAAATATTTTCTTCCACACACAACTTCAAAAGGGAAATTATCAACTAATCATTAAGGACATCATCATCGAAAGACCCCACATGGTCATTTATGGGCTCATTAGGTTATCAAAACAATATCTTTTGAAATTTCTCCTATGCAAGATGACCTAGAGTGCCTTCAACGGTAGGGATGGTGATATGTGATATTTCCATTAGAAAAGGTCCTTATTATCCTATTAAAACTTTCTTGGACAACAAAATTTCCCACGATTTTGATAAATTAATCACGAGTTCATTAATTAGGGTAGATATGTTTGGACATATATGTAGCATAACAACTAAATCATTGATTAACCATATACCTTGATCCCTCTATTTTTAATGGAAAAAATATTCTGATGAGGCCCGATTGTGTTAAAAAATAATTAATGTGTAATCTT
This sequence comes from Pinus albicaulis, assembly GCA_034641835.2. NCBI lineage: Eukaryota > Viridiplantae > Streptophyta > Pinopsida > Pinales > Pinaceae > Pinus > Pinus albicaulis. Next base: position 12,837 of record JAXQQM020090041.1, on the reverse strand, counting down.
CAGGGGAATTAATTATTTTTGCAATAGTAAATCATTTACTTTCATAGGCATGTAGAAAATAGCAGCACCATTTGATCATCCCTTATGCATAGTCTGCAATAGCATTGATTTATATTGGGAGGGATCATTAATGGAATATTTTAAACCACAAATCCTCCTCACCTACCCTTTCATAAATTCAAATTCTATTACATGAAGGAAAGGTAAAACAATATGATAATTAGCCAATTATGTCCTCAAGTCTATATAAACTTATAATGTCTCATTACTAACCATACTCGACCTTGGTCTTTTAAGGATCTTAGTTGGATGATTTTTACCTTGAGAAGTACCTTTGTTCACATGAATGATCTTGATTTTCCTTTTTGGAAGGTGGTTGTTGACTACAATTTTCTATAGTTGCCTCCATTAGAGCTTAGATTTGTTTGTCCCTTATTGCAATGTAATCAACTCCCTATCACATAAATCCCTATAAATTTTCTCCCATGTGGGTGTAGGTGTTGTAGCTCTAGGATTGACATCAAGATAAAATGTCTTATAATTCACTCACTCCTCTACCACATGGTTCACCATGAATTCGATGTAGAAAAATATATACCATTCACTGATCCATCGTTCAAACTATCTAGCCCTATTGAAGACCTTCCTTAGCCAATAAACATGTGTATTAGTTGTGTGCCATGTTTCAAATATTGCACTACTGTTGCATATACTAATCAGCCACATTGTTTTTTCTATGGGATTTGGAAATATATAATTCTAATCCTATTTCTTAAAATTATCCCAACCTTCTCCTCCTCCTCCTCTTGATCTGAACCTATTTTATTGAGTGTGTCTTGCCAAAAGGAGAGGCTTGTTTTACATAGCATAATTTTTCTATTGCAGACACTCTATATTCTTGCTGAAATTTACCTTTATCCTCTTCATGGCCTTAAAAAATAAGCTCATCTAATTCTCTAAGTAGAATTTTTGGCCACGTTCTTCTTTGGTTAAACCTTTCTTCTTGAAGAATGGGAATTGATGGACCTGCCAATTGCAAACATGTTTTATTACACCTTGATAGTATCTTCCTTTGAAACAAAAATATTTATAATATCTTGATATATTAGTTTAGAACCCAAGTCACCTTGATATGGCTCAAAATATAACAATATCGATCCATGGTCAAAGGGGATAAGGTCTCCATCAAGTCTCTAGACTATTTGATTGAATATCTTGTTGAATTCCTCCATTGTTTTATTTTCATGCTTCTTGACAGTGGTTGGAGAGGCTAGGATGTACTTTCCATGTATATTATCTCCACATTTCTTATAGAAAAAATTATTCATGTCATAACATGTGTTGATAAAATATATGACAAGACAGGTCACAAACCAGACATAGGAATCATCTTCAAGAGACATGGAAAATACTTTGATCCTCACATGTGCTAAAAAATATGACAAAAAAGGTCACAAAAAAGTCATAGGAATCATATTAAAGGGACATGTAAAATAATTTCATCCTAACATCCATTGAGAGGGAGAATCTTAAATTTATTAGAGCTGATCAAAATCATTCAAGACGAATTGGTGGGAGATCCAATTGGTCATCCTCTCCAATTCATCTTAAGCCACAAATTAGAAATCCCATACATCCTCCCTCACTCCGCAAACTTTAGGAGAGGATTAATATATTGGTAATTATTAAAATTCAATTATCTGAAATCAAGTGAATTCCACTTGAGATAAAATAATCGAGGGACATTGCAAGGAAAAAATTTCATACCACCCTATGTATTCTCAGGATCAATAATTTATTACCAAAGCCTCTAAGAAATAGGTGTCACCTCATGGAAAAAATTGATAATAAATATATGTCACCTCATGAAGAACTTTTCCCTACCCTAATTCTTCTGTCTAAGTATGAGCTCCAAAACAATGATGAAAAATTACTCTTTGCACATTTGCAATGGTAGATACTAGAACCAACCTACAACAATGTTGGATTACTTAAAGGAGTAAAAAATATTATGTGTAGAATTCATAAATGTAGGGACTTGCTTAGAGGCTATGGATAAGTAGTTGAAGAATGAAATCATGTCATTGATGATGGTATGAAGTTGAACTATGAGATACCATTGTGGTCCTCCAAAATCTAGAATTGAAGTCAAAAATTCTTGGAAGGATGATAAAATTTGATGCTAATACCTTAAATAGGAATATTTTATAGCTAAAAGCAAGTATGAATACCCATAATTTGAACATATGTATGAGGCTACAAATGATTTCGGTGGGCCAGGGGATAGATGGCTTACAAATCCATCACATTCAAGGGCGTATAATCAATATGAATTCCAAAATATCTAATAAAGATGGTGCACCTCTTGCAAACCAAGCTCAGTGATGACTCTCGTTTTCTCACCTAGAAGAAACTATAGATTAGGCCCAGCTACTCATCAGCAATTAAGAAGTTAGTAATCAATAAGATCCGCAGGTACCAGATAAGCACCATGAGAAGAAAGAAAACAATTGTTGTCTTTTTCTTTATATTTTAGTTTAAGTTTGTTTGTTAATAATTAATAGTTACATGGAAGTTTGTATGAATGGTGTTGACCCATGGATCAAACCATAAGAAATATGATTTACCAGAGATTGAAAATCAACATACTACTAGTCTCTGTCTTTTAGGTTGAAAATATTATGGAAGTTAGTAGGGATAGATAAAAATCCATATTTTATAGTTTGTAACTCAAAGCACCTTTACAGGTGTTCACTTTCAAATGAAAATCTTATTTCCATACTAATAGTGATAAGATTACTAATAAATACCATGTATTGAATATTAAGGATAAAAATAAAATTAGGCTGATAGCAAGAATGCAGAATTTCAGTTCTAAAAAATGAGAAAAATCTTTTCCCAAGAGATCAAAGGCACCATCCATTTCAAATAATTTAAAAAACTGAATTCCCCAAAAATTGTAACTTGAAAACCTTGCACGATTCAGATTCCATTACCCAAAACAAGAAACTATGATGGCTCTGTTTAAATGAAGAATACAAACTTGAATATAGATAAAAGGATCTACCGCAAATTTTCATGGGTAACTACTATCAGAAGATGATGCACATGTAAACATAGGATCAACAACAGGCCAAACTGAGCTTATGTTGTTTGAAATTCCTTTTTTTTGATATTGATAAGCTAAAAAAATATACATTTTATATTATGAATTCAATTTTCATATTATTAATAAGTCTCCAAAGTCATCTCCCTACAAGGAAAATTCAATAAAGAGGAGCTTAAGCATATATGTAAAGGATCGTTTACCTCCTCAATAGGATGCAATGCTAATGGGTCTATTCCGTGATAAAATAAGATAAACCATGATCCTTCATTATCCTGTCGACAAGCAAAAGGGATCATGGAGTATTTCTCAGAAGGAGAGAATGTAATCCATGTAAGAACATCTCCAAAGCCCCAAAAAATATAAATTGCGCTAGGAAAAATATTATGGTAAGAAATAACATGCATGTATGAGCTAGATAATCCCATCTCCACCTACACCTTCATTTTATATTGATGTCACAACATCCACCATTGCCTAAATTTTCCAGTACGGAATGCTTCATTTCCTTCTCCCCCATATTGTGTACATGATATTTAAAAATAAATGAATTCCTTCATCGAGAGACTTCAAGCTGATATCTCTCCTCCCAAGTAATACACCATAGAGACCATAAACCCCTATGAACTTCCTGGACTAGTAAAATAGTATCCTGATCAATTCAAGAAAACTCCACTTGGGATTTCACGATAGCCAAATGGGTGTTAAGTACACCGAGCAAACAACCAGCCTCTGGAATTATTTCTAAAATCTCCTTCCAAGCATTAGCATTTTCAATGAAATTATAGAGTTTCATCAAAAAAAATATACCGATATTTTTCTTTCCTTATATTACAAAATATTTCCTTGAGTTTCTTCCCCACCCTCTTGACACTTTTTATAACATCCACATTAGGGTAAAACAATATCTTAATTTAAATTTTAATAATTCATTGTATTTCGGCAATAGGATAGTAAGGTTTTGAAAAAATTTGAGATATTCTATTATTTTTATTTGATTTTCGTCCAACATGATGGTGATGCCTCTAAGTTGTGGTCATTCGACTCTTAGTTATTTTTTTTTATACTTTTATCTTATTTATACAAAGTGTTGGAGTACGTGAGTGTAAATATAAGGGATTACATGTTCTGGGTGATTGAGTTTCATAGTTGTTTTTTATGAGTGGTAGAATTTGAGAATAGGAGCATTGCACTACGTAAAAATCAGAGAGAAATGACTTAAATTATTTTATTTTTAGTACTAGTAAATATATTATAAATTTTTTATTTTTAAGTGAGTGTTAGATGTTAATAGGTCATGTTAAATTGCCATGAACAAAACTTATAGGTGAGAATATTGGCATTTAGTATGTTTTCCATAATAAAAATAGGTATCATGGCCTTTACTATGGCCATATAAAATAGGTATCATGGCCTTTACTATGGCCAAGGAAGGAAATAAGAAAAAAGGGACTTAACTCCTAAATAATACCATTAAAAAGGCTTCAAATCACCACATTAACTATATTGTCTAAGGGAAATTTTATGGCCTCTATGAGGGGTGTATCGAATTAAATTATTTTATTTTTAGTAGTAGAAAATATATTATAAATGTTTTATTTTTAAGTCAATGTTAGAGGTTAATAGGTCATGTTAAATTGCCATGAACAAAACTTATAGTTGAGAGTATGGGCATTTAGTATGTTTTCCATAATAAAAGTAGGTATCATGGCTTTTACTATGGTCAAGAAGGAAATAATAAAAAAGGGCTTAACTCCTAAATAATAAGTGGCCATTAAAAAGGCTTCAAATCACCACGTTAACTATATTGTCTAAGGGAAATTTTTTGGCCTCTATGAAGGATGTGTCTTCCATTCACAGGTTTTTTGCACCACAATTGGGTCTTGGAGCCACATCATTGAACCTTAATTAAGATTCTACGTAGATGGTTTCAAAGACCCCTTTGTCTCTAAATTTCAACATTTCAAATGGATTCAGGGACCCATGTAGTGAAATGTACACTTCGGTATGAAAATTGAAATTTTCCATTTCCAGTGTGACATAATGAAAAATTACTAACATAAATGACTAATTCATTTACTTTTTTTACTTGGTATTTGCTCATATTTTTATTATTGGACTATAATAGTCATTTATGTTACTCATTATTAATTTTTTCACTTTATATAGTCATATATTTTACTCCTAGACTAAATTAATCATTTAAGTTAGTCACTTATTATCTAGTCGTATATTTTATCCATAGAAATAATTGCAGTGACTAACTTTTTTAGTCACCTAGTCACTAATTTCATCATTTTCTACTAGTGGATGTTGGTCTTTGAGAATTTTTGGGGATTCCATGATTAAATTAAATTTGTTCAAGGAGGTTATGACATGTCACAAAAATATGTTAATTCCTATTACTAAAGAAATACTCCATGCCAGACTTGTTTTTGATCAAGTTTCATGTTTCCCCATCTAGACGGAGCTAAGCATAATAACATACTTTCTAAAGAGATAATTTTTAGAATAATGGAGTTTGAGAAGTCATTGAATAGATAGACTGCAACATTTGGACATACTACCATAGTCCCTTCATAGAAATTACACAACAAGAAAAACAATTAATACAATATGATAATATATTTATGCCTATTGTTTTTTATTATGACCATGGAGGTTTCACACATATTTTATATATAGATTTATAAGATGATAATATAATGTTTACTATTATGTACTATACATATATGGTCATAGGAAATGCAAATGGTGTCTGTCCATAGACAATACTATCGCAATGCATGTAGTTGCATAAGGAAAATGTAATGTTTTAATTTTAGTAATGAAAATTAATATTTTTTTGAAAGTAATATGAAACCATTTATAGGTTTGAATCCATACATGATCATTATGAGCATCAATATCATCATTATCCTCAACAATTTTATCACACTCATATGAAAAAACATGAACTTTCATAAGTGTTTCCAACATGCATTAATTATGTCCTTAACAAGAAGTATGATTTAGAACCTCATATATTGTACAATAATTATGATAATTATCTATTCAAATAACTATTAATATTCCTTTTGCCATTTTTTCCTTGAACTATTCATCCTTGATCTCTATAATAATTTTACTAGTTGAACATCAAGCTACAAACTCTCATCACATCACATTACAAAATATAGATTATTACAATCCATTACATGAGAAAATAACTCCACTTTTAACAACTTACAATCCTAGAAAACCCAATGAGAACACTAGGAGAGGAGGCATCAACAAAGGTTTAAATTCAACTACATAAATAAGGAATAGTTATCATCAACCTAAATATGATTGTAATGGAAAACCTATAGTAGCATTATGGAATTTTTATATTTCAAGGGCATTCATTACTCAAGTTGACCAATTATATCAATCATTTCAACCAACACCATGCCTTCAAATTCATAAAATGATAAAATACAACCATCATGCATTTCACATTTTCCATAAAATTCCATTCATTTTCACTTTATATGTCTTCCCAATATTTATTTTATAGGTGAACCAGCATATAAGTCTCATTTCCATATTAATGAATATAATAAAGACCTCAGTTCTCCTCTATAAAATATATCCAATGTAGTTGTATGAAGTTATAAGAAAATAATCTTTTTTTAAATTATATAAGAAGGTGAAAGAAAATTTATGTGCATTTACTATAGGAAATAGAAAATAAGGAAGTGAGAGGAACACATCCTCTAAAAAAAAAAATTTATTTCTTTGAGAAATGTTATGCAACCAGCTCACAAGATAAAAGAAAATATAGACCATGACCTAGAAATCAATCTGTTCGAGGGAAAACCTCTGTTACATTACATAAATGAATAATTATTGGATGATACAAAATATCAAACCTACCTTCTATATATAGGTGTCTATCAGGTCACAATATAACAATATGGGGACCATGTGGGCACAACAATAATGGGCCTATACCTATGGGGCACAATAATAACAATATGGGAGCTACATGGGTACAAAAATAGCAATAATGGGGCTACACTAGTATTATGGGGACCTAGCATGCCACTACCCTTAAAACAAGTGTTTTCCTCATCGCTTGAGTAGTTGTGGATGGTTTTGTATAAAAGTATTATCCCCCCATGTTAAGTCTTTAATGGGTAAGTTCTTCCACTTGATGAAATATTCTGAAATAGATCGATTTCGTAGCTATCGAGTTCTTGTTTCCATGACTACTTAAGGTTCCAATATTATTTTTCCTTCCTCGTTAAGTTCTGACAATATTTTTTGAACTCGGAGATTATCACCTATAACCTTCTTTAATCATCAAACATTGAAAACTTGTTGCACTCGGGAAGATGCAGGAAGCTCCAATTTGAATGCCATAGTACAAATATTTTCCAACACCTTGTAAGGACCATAATACTTTGGTGATAAATTATTATCCTTCTTAGCTTGCTTGAGGGATATTTCTTTGTATGGTTGTATCCATAAAAATATCAAGTCACCTACATCAAATCTTCTTTCGTTGTGATGTTGATATGCATGTTGCTTCACTCGATTTTGTGAAAAAGTGAGGCTATCCTGTAAGAGTTGGAGAACTTATTGTTGATGCTCGATGTGCTATTCCACTTCTTGAACCTTAGAATTGTCTCTTAAATATTATGTGATGGATAGTGAATGATATCCATAAAGTTCCATAAATGGGGTCATTTTTTCTACAATATAGAAGGATGTGTTACACCACCATTCAATGAGAGGTAAATACTTGACCCATTTTGTTTGTTTATCACATACAAAGAAATGGAGATAACCTTCCAAAAATTTGTTCACTATCTCAGTGTTCCCATCAAATTGAGGATGAAATGATGAGCTACGAGCTGATTGAGTACACAAACAAGAAAATAATTCCATCCAAAAATTTCATGTAAAAATGGGATCTCTTTCGCTTACAATATTTAGGTTTCCATGTATCTTTTGAATTGTTTCCATAAATGTAGTAGAAATGTTATTGGCTTTAAATGGATGACATAATGCACAAAAGTATGCATACTTGGTGATTCTATATACTACCACCATGTTGACATTGTTTCCTTTGGACTTCGGTAAACCTGTGATAAAATCCAATGAATCTCCTCCCAACGTTGACTTGGAATGGATAAAGGTTGTAACAGACTCACGTTGTTAAATATATCAACTTTATTTTGTTGTGAAACCAAACATTCTACCACAAAATTTTGAATATTAGATTTAAGACCATCCAAAAAAAATTCCTTCTTGACCCTATGGTAAGTTTTTAAAAATACTGAGTTCCCTCCTAAGGGAGAGCTATGCAATTCCAAATGAATATTTTTTTTTATTTGGGAATTCTTACAAAGATATAACTGACCTTTGTACCATAATGAATTATTTTTCCAGCTAAATGTTTCAAATATACTAAGATATTGCTGAAAAGTTTGAATGAGTGTCCACAAATCCTCATCATTATTCAATTCATCTCTTGCTTCATTTATCCACTCAGATTGTATAATAAGAAATGCTTCCACATCCTCATCCTTTCTTGAGTGTGCATCCACAAATAAATTTTCTTCCCTTTTTTGTAGATGATTTCAAAGTCATAACCCAACATCTTTGTGACTTTTTTTTTCTTCTCTTATAAAGATAATATTTGTTCCAAAAATTATTTAAGACTATCAAAATGTGTTTTTACTTTTAATTTTATTCCCATTAGGTAAGGTCACCATTACTTTAGCGCATGTAGTATGCTAATATCTTGCTGCAATTTTTGAATGAGTGTCCACAAATCCTCATCATTATTCCATTCACCCATTGTTTCAGTTATCCACTCAAGTTGAATAATAGAAATGGCACAAAGCAATGCTTCCACATCCTCATCCTTTCTTGAGAGTGCATCTGCAAAAACATGTTTCTTCCCTTTTTTGTAGATTATTTCAAAGTCTTAACACAACATCACAATGTGTTTTTACCTTTAAGTGTATTCCCATTAGGCAAGATCAACATTTCTTTAGTGTAGTATTTCCAACATTTCCTTCTCATAAATAGATTTATGTAAATAATTTCCTTTTATTGGACGAATTTCAAAAGCAATGAGTCCTCCTTCTTACATTAGAGCTGCGCCAATTCCATTTCCTAAGGCATCACATTCCACAATAAAAAAAATTGTGAATTTTGGCATAGCTAAGACCAGTGCTTGGCACATTGCCTCTTTAAGATGTTCAAAGGCCTTATTTTCTTGTGGAGTCGAAGAAAATGCATCTTTATTCATTAATGATGTTATAGGTGTTGATATTCACCCATAATTCTTTAAAAAAATTCAATAATACCATTTTAATCCCAAAAATCCTCGAATATGCTTTATGGTTGTGGGGATTTTACATTCCTTAATGGATTTAATTTTGGTAGGGTCTACCTTAACTGTTAGGTCCCTATAATACTAGTGTATCCCCTTATTTTTATTTTTAGTATAGCCCCCTTATTGTTATTGTTGTGCACATGTAGTTCCCATATTGTTATTATTGTGCACCATAGAAGCCCACTATTTTTATTATTTCTCCCTTATATTCTTATTCTTATCTCAGCTCGGATTATATTGTGACCCGTTGGACTCTTATATATAAAAATGAGGTTTGCTCATTTGTTTCATTGAAGAATTGTTCATTTATGTAATATAAATGAGGTTTCCCCTCGAAGTGGTTGATTTCTAAGGCGTTTATCTCTATTTTATTCTACGTTTGGAGCGAATTTTTTCTATATATTTTTTTTCTACGAAGGTTCAGTATCTAAAAAAAAACTCATTTGCGAAGAAATCATAATGAACTTTGTGTAAAAATTTCAAATTTTGGTTTGCAATATTTTCAGATATATGATATGTGGAAGTTAGGGTTTTTGGAGGCTCCCAAATTTCATCTCAAAGTGGTGACCTTGGAAATTTCTCATTACTATCTCTCCGAACATAGGATTTGAATTCTATAAAACATGGTTGAAAGTACACAGACTATATTTTATTGTGTATTAATTTCAGATCCTAAGGATGAAATAGTGACACGTGGCCCATTGTACAAGTTTGCTCTACTGAATAAATCCATAATTAGGTCACTTTGGGAGATTGGGCATAGCTTTTCCTTGAAGAATCCAAATCAAGTTAGAAATGTGGCATTCGAAATAATACTCAGAGGGCTACCACATGACTAAAGTTCAGAGCTTAGAGATCCTAAATTATAGAGTTAAAATTGTTTCAATATCGAGCTCCTAAAAGAAAGAAAAATGTGTGTATTTTTTTTTCAAATTGCATAATTCTTGTTTGAAAAATTAGTTTCAAGTGATTCCAAGGGCATATTGAAGCATACATATCATTATTTGGTTCTAAAAATTCCCCTAAAAATAATTCTACACCCACTAAGCCCTCGGAAAATTCTACTATGATGCATGAATAGGAAGAGTCGCAGTATGATATATGAAAATTACGGTACCAAGTGAAACAAATTTTGATCTCAAAAATAGAAACAAAAGATGACATAGATGGTTTAAAAGCATACATGGAGGCTAAGGTGTATGGTTTGAAGAATGGAATGGAAGTTAAGATCGAGGTTATAGAAGAAAAACTAGAAGGAAACATGGAAGACATGAAGAATGATCTAAAAGTAGAAATGGAAGGTTTGAAGGTTTAACAAAGTTGGTACAAGAAATGATTCCTAATAGCAAAAATATGGAGCAAGTCCTAGTTCAAACAATATTTCGAGAACTTGACAAGGAAGGAAAAATAACAATGGAACCTGAAGCAGTCACAAAAACAAGAACAATACAACTACAAAATTGATCAATTTTGGAGTATCTCATCAAGTGGAAGAATGTTCTCGCTAAAGATTCCACATGGGAGGATGAGAATTTTTTACAAAAGCATCCAGCAATAATCAAGTGTTGAGGACAACACTTGTTTGAAGGATAGGGGCATGTTAGTCCCCTATAATACTAGTGTATCCCCTTATTTTTTTTTTTAGAATAGCCCCCTTATTGTTATTGTTGTGCCCATTTAGTCCCCATATTGTTATTATTATGCCCCATAGAAGCCCACTATTGTTATTATTGTTCCTTTACATTGTTATTATTTTTTTGGCTGGGATTATATTGTGACCCATTGGACTCCTATATATAGAAAGGAGGTTTTTTCACTTGTATCATCCAAGAAATTTTCATTTCTGCAATGTAAAGGAGGTTTCCCCCTTGAAGTGGCTGATTTCTAAGGCTTTTATCACTCTTTTCTTCTATTTTTGGAGTTGGTTGCATAAAATTAAGACCCTCATGAGATACAATATGACCCAAATATTCCACCTCTTGTACTCGAAAGGAACATTTTGAGGTTTTTGCATATAATTGTTTCTCCTCCAATAGTTTTAACACCCAGTAAACATGTTGAAGATGTCCTTCCAGGACTTATTATAGATTAGTAATTCATTAAAAATAATAATAATAAAAAAATCCAAGGAAGGGTTTGAAAATGGAATTCATCAAACCTTGAAATGTGGAAGGTGCATTAGTAAGGACAAAATGCATGACCAAAAATTCATGATGACCCTCACTGGTTCTTAATTTTGTTTTTGAAATGTCTTCAGTATTCATTATAATTTGATGATATCGAGAATGAATATCGAGCTTGGTGAAGTAAATTGATCCATGTAATTCATCCAATAATTCATCAATGACTCGGATGGGAAATATATATTCAATAGTGAGCTTATTGAGCTATTATAATACTGTTATGAAACTACCTCCAAAAATAGAAGAGAAGAGATATCAACGCCTTAGAAATTAGCCACTTCGAGGGGGAAAACCCCAATACATTACATAAATGAACAATACTTGGATGATACAAATGAAAAAACCTCCTTCTATAAATAGGGGTCCATGGGATCACAATATAATCCCAGCCGACCTAAAAATAATAATCTAAGGGAACAATAATAACAATATGGTGGTTACATGGGCACAACAATAACAATAAGGGGGCTACACTAATAAAAATAAGGGACTACACTAGTAATATGGGAAATTAACATCCCCTTCTCCTTAAAAAATGTGTTGTACTCAACGCTTGAGTAGCTCTGGATGCTTCTGTATAAAATTCTCATCCTCCCATGTAAAATCTTTAGTGGGTAAGTTCTTCCAGTTGATGAGATACTATGAAATTGATCAATTTCATAGCTGTCGAGTCCTTGTTTCTATGACCGTTTCAGGTTCTAGTATGGTTTTTCCTTCCTCATCAAGTTCTGGAAATATTTTTTGAACTGGAGGTTTGTCACCTATAACCTTCTTTAAGCATGAAACAAGGAAATCTGGATGCACTCATGAAGAAGAAGGAAGCTCAAATTTGTATGCCATAGTACCAATCTTATGCAACACCTTGTAAGGACCATAGTATTTTGGCGATAATTTATTATCCATCTTAGCTTGCTTGAGAGACATTTGTTTGTATGGCTTTAGTTGTAAAAATACCCAGTCTCCTACATCAAAACTTCTCTCGCTACGATGTTGATCTACCTATGGTTTCATTCGATTTTGTGCCAAATTGAGGTTATCCTTTAAGAGTTGGAGAACTTGTTGTTGATGCTTGATGTGATATTCCACTGCTTGCACCTTAGACTTTTCTCTTAAAGATGACGTGATGGACAGTGGATGATATCCATAAAGTGCCATAAATGGGGTCATTTTGGCTG
>JAXQQM020071177.1:0-82162 GCA_034641835.2 Pinus albicaulis | reverse complement strand
CATATGATGACCCAATTTATGTTTCTTCCAAAAAGGATAAAAATATGTTGTTTATAGAATTATGGGTTGTCGATGCCTTAGACATGGGGATGCTTGTTGACTCTACAAAGATTTTGTACAAACATGTTAGATATTTGATTGGCATTCCAAGTAGCAAGTCCGTTTGCATTTTCCTAACTGGATACCAAAGTCAAGATCAATCTAGCATAATGAGAATGATAGACATGATGAGAGCACGATTCACAAAGCCATTAATTGAAAAAGAGAAATTAAATAGGTTGAGTTGGAAAATCTTTCACATGATCTAGAGTTAGATAATCTTCAAGATGAAGGAAAGCATGGTAAGGAGATAAAGAAAAAAATGAAGTTCAAGGATGTTCCCTCGTCGAACACTTCAAGGTTTCATTTTCCGCATATTGAAAGTCCATCTGAAGAGAAGGTTTCTGATGAAAAATTAAAAGTGGATTTAGATTCAAAGGATCATCCTTCATTAATAAGCCAACAACAACCTTACTCTATGCTTTTAGAAGGTCGGACATCTAACAAAATTGAAAATGCTAGTGAAGGATTGGAAAATGTAGAACTAATAAATGATCATTCAATGCAGAGTTATTTTACCAAGGAGACTTTAAATGAATTAGAATTAAAGGATAAGCCATATAATGAAGTAGATAATCCTTAAGGGCCAACGGTTGAAGAATAATTGATTATTAAACCATATATTGAAGTAGAGAATCCCCTAGGGCCATTAGTTGAAGTTGAAGTTGAATTTACGGATAGACTATGCAATGAAGTGGAGATTTTTCCAGGGAAATTGGCTAAAGGAGAGAACTATTTTGGGCCATTTGATGAAAAATATTAGGCATATGTAAAAGAGCCCTAAAGGGAGGAATTGACATCAAAGTTGCATACACTAGATTACTGTAGATTGTGCCCACAATGCTGAAATTGTGTTGATTGTTTCGACATAAGGCCACAAATCGTGCCACTATTTTGACAGAAATGGGGAAGTCCGTAGATCATGCCACTATTCCGACAATGACGAGGAAGTCAACACACACATAGACTTTTAAAGAAAAAGTGTCGTTTCCCACTATCAAATGGTGTGTCCTCGAGCAAAAGGTCAAACGGTGTGATTTTTGCGTCGAGTCATACGTGGTTCGGTATATATAATGGGTTTGGATACACCAGGTTGTATAAGTGGCTCAGTATATACAATCGTGGTTCAATACAAACGTCGAGTTCAGGAGGAATTTTATTCAGTCCAATTGGCCATGAAAACCTATTGGACGATATAGACACATTGCTCGCATATATTCCACCGAAAACGTGTTGTGCATACCGTGATCCCCCCTGTTTGAAATTATGCTATCGCTCAACAGATTCTATGTACGTCGCTTCCTACCACGATATTCGTATCATTCTCCATTGCGTCTGTATATTACATTATCAGCTCAGTCGCTACACATCCGACCATCGACCACTCGTTCTGGTCCACCTAAAACGTTGTCTTCCCAACTCCGTTTCGTCATATTCGTGTCCCTCAAACTCCGCGTCAACAATTGTACCATTTTTTCAAACCATCGCGTGACTTTCGATCCCATCCGTCGAGTGACCCCTAGTTCCTTGATTACCGATTATAAAGGTAATAAATATAATTTATAATTTATAATTATAATATTTTATAATTATTAATTATATAATTATAATTATATAATCTAATTTATAATCATATGTTATATAATTATTACTTTATAAAATTTTAATTATATAATCGATTTAATGAAAAAAGAAACTACCAAAAATAACTTAGATATCTTGGATACATAGACAAAAAGAAAAGTGAAGAAAATTGTTCGAGGTTAAAGTGAATGAAACTACCAACAATAAGCTTTGAGGACAAAGCTTTTGAAGGAAGGAGCAATGTTATGAAAATAAATTGTATAAAATAAAATAAACATAAATAAATATGAATAATAAATAATGAAATGATGATTATGTTAAATAGTCATTAAGTTAAGTGAAAAGGCATGCCCAGTCATGAAAGGACACTTGCCTAGGTATATATGCGGGTCCTCATTGTAATATTTCTCATCACTTGTACATCTATATATATATATATATATATATTAATAAAATATTACTTACAAATACATTTGTGTATTTTACATTTAAGTCAACAAGCTATAAGTTTCGTTGTTTCAACCTCTTTGCATTTGTCAATTTCCATAACCATTAATTTAACCAAAAGTGACGCCCACTATAGTGTTTTCCCCTCCATTCAACTTGGAATACGTATCCCATGACCTTGGGCTTATTTTATTTACATGGAAAATCAACCTGGGGTTATTACAAAAGCCTCCCCCTTGGGGGAACACCATCCTCGATGTTCTATGACACTTATGACCAGAAAAACATACTGCTTATCGAGCTTTATAACATAGCTCAATGTAGTGTTTGCAATGAAAACTGCTAAAAAACATAACAAACATACTGCTTATTGGAGCTTTATAAACACAATTCAATGCGGTATTTACAATGCCACACATGCACACACATATAACAAAAAATAATTTGCTTTAGCCAACAAATAAAGAAGGATATAATGCCCACATCTGATCAATCATCTCCCATGTAGCTTCATCAGGCCCAAAGTGCTTCCACTGCACTTAACCTGTTCTATTGCTCTGTTCCGGAGCATGAGTTGTTTCCACTGCAATATGCATTATGGCTTTGGCTGGAACTCTCCCTCTGGTTCCACCTACAATACAGACCAATTAATTACATGATCAACATCTTGCACATATCTCTTAAGCAATGAAACATGGAAAACATCATGGAATTTCATTGTTGGCGATAGTGGAAGTCTGTATTCCATTGGTCGAATCCTCTCAAGGATCTTAAAAGGCCCATAATACTAAGGTACCAACTTTGCACATGATCCAATCCTCAAGGAGATCCTCTTGGTCTTAATGTGCAAATACACATGCTCCCCAACCTGAAACTCCTTGAATTATCTATGTTGATCCACATAACTCTTTTGCCTATTTTATGTTGCCTTTAAGTTCCTTTTAATAACCTGCATCCCCTACTCCATCTCAACCAACATATTTGGTCCAATCAACATCATTTTCACTGGATCAATCCAGCTGATAGGATTATTACAACTCCACTCGTAGAGAGCCTCAAATGGACTCGTCTTCAAGGATTCTTGATACTCATTTTTATATAGAAAATCCACAAGTGGAAGATACTCCTCCCACTTCCTTAATTGATGCATGACATACATCCTCAACATATCCTAAAGGATCCTGTTAACCCTATGTTTCTCCATTTTTTTGTGAATAATAAGCTATACTGAAGGCTAACTCTATCCCCAAGGATGCAAACAATTCCTTCCAAAACTTGGAAGTGAAATTAACATCTCTATATGATATAATCTTCTTCAGAACACCATGCAACCTCATTATCTCTAATGAAGATCTGAGCCACTTCATTCACTAAATTAGTAGACTTCACGACAATGTAGTGAGCTACCTTGCTAAGGCTATCAACCACAAGCTTGATGGAATCATGGTGCTTCAATTTCCTCGGAAATCCTGTAATGAAGTCCATGGAAATGACCTCCCATTTCCATTTTGGAATCGAAATGGGATGCAACAAACCAACTGGATGCTTGCATTCAACTTTCACCTATTGACACTCCAAGCACCTTGCAACAAACTCAACCACCTGTCTCTTCAAATTCGACGAATAATAGAACTTCTTAATAGCTACCAGGTCTTATGGTATATTGGGTGGCCTGAATATGGCTTGACATGAAACTGTCTCAAAATAAGCTTCTTTAACTCATTGTTATCTGACACATAAATCCTGCTCCTGAACCTAACCAAGCCATCTGATGTGAGGTGATACTCATCATCCCTATCACCTTCACCCTATTGTTGCAATATCTACTTCAACTTATGATACCTCTCATCATGTTGCTCTGCATGCAAAATATGCTCATGTAAATTTGTCCCATAATATCTCACAACTGAAATATGATTCACCTGCACTCTCCTATTGAGAGTATCTACAACTCAATTCTCCTTGCCCTTGATGTACCCTATCTCAAAATCAAACTCACTGAGAGTAGCCAGCCATCTAGCTTGCCTCACATTCATAATAGGTTGGTCAAAAAAAGTACCTCAACCCATTGTGATCACTCATCAAGTCGAATATCCTGCCAAGGAGATATTGTCTCCACATCCTTAGCACATGAATGATCACTGCCAACTCAAGATCATGAGTCACATAGTTTTTCTCGTGCTCATTCAACTTTCTTCACTCGTAGAAAACCACTTGCCCTTCTTGCATCAGGACTCCACCAAGTCCTCCCTTGCAAGCATCTTTATAAACAAAAAACTCCTTATCAAGAACTGCAACCTTCAAAACTGTAGCATTTGTAAGCAAATGATTCAACTAATCAAAGCTAGTTGCAAACTCATTAATCCATTCAAACTTCTTCCCTTTGCTTTGCAGATATGTAATAAGATAACCAATCTTAGAGAAGTTCTTAATTAACCTCATGTAATAACCTGCTAATCCCATAAATGATTTGACTTCATCCACATTCCTCGAAGTTGGCCACTCCATGATAGCCTTAATCTTTTCCGGGTCCACTGCTATCCCTTCCTTGGAAACATCATGTCATGAGTAAAAAATATGGTTTTGAAAGAAAATGCACTTGCTGAGCTTGGAATACAACTTATTCTCCCACAACAATTTCAATACCATTTCTAGGTGCTCTTCATGCTCCACTTCATTCTTTGAATATACTAATACGTCATCAACAAGACTATCACAAACTTATCCAGATAAGAGTGCAACACATTGTTCATCAAACACATGAAGGTGGTTGTAACATTAGAAAAACCAAAAGGAACCACCACAAACTCATAATGGCCATACCTTCTACAAAATGCAATCTTGTAGATGTATTCTTCCTTAATGGGCACTTGATGATATCCTGATCTCAGATCAATCTTTGAAAACACCGCAACTCCCTTCAGTTGATCAAACCAATCATCAATCCACGACAATAGATACATTTTCTTGATAGTCACCTTGTTTAACTACTTATAATCAATGCACAATATGAGAGTACCATCCGTCTTCCTTACAAACAACACTTGTGCACCCAAATGTGACATAGTTGGACTTATTTATCGCTTATCAAGTATCTCTTTAAGTTGTAACTTCGATTCCACCAACTCCGGAGTGCTCATCCTGTACGGAGTCTTAGATGTTGGTGTTGCTCTCGACATCAACTCAATAGAAAATTCCACCTCCTTATGAGGTGGTAGTTCTAGAATATCTGCAAGGAACACATCTTTAAACTACAACAAGACAATATACTTCCTTGAGACTTCATCTTCTTCATTATCTTTCCCTTTATCACTGCAAACATGAACTGCAAACAATAAACATATTTTCTTGCGACCGTGCTTGGCCTGCATATTTGTAACCATTCTCACTAATGTAGGCTTATTCTTTCTTTGCAAGATTTCGTTTTCTACGTCATCATCCAAGAACTGAATGGCCTTGTCATAATAGTCTACTTTTGTCTTGTGAATGAAAAACTAATCCATGCCCAAAATCATGTTATATGATCCCGAAGGAAGCACATTTAGATGTGATAATATAGACATGTCATTATGACGTTATATTTCCTATGCTACTGACTTACACGTTTCCTTTACAACATGCGTACAATTACTAGTATATAAAACAATTAAAAACACAAAAAATTTATATTTAAAACATTTATTGATGTAGTGTCTCATAGCAAAAAGCAAAATCATTTATGAGTTACTAACCTTTATTTTTAGGTGTAAAACTTGAAAATTAGGATCACTCTTAAAATTCCTAAATATAAACTCTAGATCCTTATGAGTAAGGAAACTTTTCAGGGTGTAAAACTTAAAGGTCTATATTTGGTGAGATTTGATTACTCTTAAATTTTACACCGTGAAAAAAAAAAATTTAGTAAGTCTTAAATTTTGATCTTCTCTATTTAAAATATATCAATAATTAATATTATTATTATTATTATTATAAAATACAACATTAATGAGGGAATATTTCATGTCATTTTTACATATATAATGTTAAAATAACTTAGATATCATATGGCACCATTAGCGCATTAAAGTGATCATTGCTCACCAAGTCACCACTACCGCGGCGGCAAGGGGTGGACTTGTTGATCCAATAAAACCTTTATTCTCGCACAAATTTTCTCATGAGGGGGAATTCTTCATCTTCAATGTTCATGATTGTGCAATGAAGATTCATAAATTCTCTTCTTTAGGTGGCACATAATTTCCATGAAATTTCGAGACTGAAAAACATTTTGACCACGCTGTTCCATAAATTGTGGGACATAATTTCTATGAAATTTACGGGGAGTGGAAAATTATTGTTCTTTGTCGTAGAGAGAATATATATGGGCCCACAAATCCTTTAATGTTTAGATGGGACATAATCTCCATTATAATTCTTGGCCTTCAGTGTTCATGATTGTGCAATGAAGATTCATAAATCCTCATCTTTAGGTGGCACATAATTTCCACGAAATTTCGAAAGACTGAAAAACATTTTGACCACGTTGTTCCATGTTCAGACTCGACATGGAAATTTTCAGACCGGTTAAATTGTGGGACATAATTTCTACGAAATTTACTGGGAGTGGAAAATTATTGTTTTTTGTCGTAGAAATAATATATATGGGCCCACAAATCCTTTTATGTGCAGACAAGACATAATCTCCACAAATTTTCAGAGTGGTGGAAAATTATTGACCTTGTTTGGATTTCGGAAACTCCCTGAGTTGGAAATTATCGACCTTCAGTCACTTCATGATCATGGACACATGATTGGTAAATCCTTTTTTTTAGACTGAATGCAATTTCCACAAAATTTCCACTAGGCGGTGGAAGCATTACGCACCATCTCACTTCATGGTTGTGGAGATATGGCATCGTCACTCCTTAAAACTTGATTTTGATGTTTGTCATTTTATGGCTCGAGAGGTCAACAAATTCTTAGTCTCTACACTAGGGCTTGGCTAGCACTGGGTATACGAAATTTCAGGATCTTTATGTCAATTACTGATTCTCTTAATATTCGGCAATCAGATTTTTGACCATGACCATGTTCATCAAATTGCCAAATATTCAATATTCCATAAATCATTGCCAAATATTCAATAAATCAGCAATAAACATAAGCTCATGGCAAAATTTTCCCTGACTACCTTAGTCACTTCATGAACATGGTCACAGGTTTGGTAAATTTAGACGAAACATAATTTCCACAAAAATTCCAGAAGGCGGTGGAGCATTCCGCGCCATGTCACTTCATGGTTGTCCATAGATGGCACCGTCACTACTAACAAACATGATCATTGTGGCCTTAAAAATGTTGTTCTCCGCATTTTAATGGACCTGCTCACGCTTCAATTATCTAATTACGCTTGCTGATACTTCTCAGCAATCTGAAGACTTTTGAACTCCGAGATCTGATCATCTATATGCCTGCTTGAATCTGATATACCATTTTATGTATGCTATTTTATCCGTTCATTAGTCTGTCTATCCATTCATCCCAATTCCCTTTCAAATGGCAAAAACAACTTCTTCTTCCTCTCCATCGACCTCTTATGAGGTATTCATCAATGACAGAGGACCTGATGTCAAGTCAACATTCGCCAGTTATCTCTACTGTCGTCTTACATCATTTGGATTGCGAGTGTTTTTGGAAAAAACAGAACTGGAAGAGGGGCGCACCTTTCCCTCACAAATAGAAGCCACAATTCAAAGTGCCACTATTCACATAGCCATTTTTTCTCCCACTTATGCGCAGTCTGTGTGGTGTCTAAATGAGCTCATCCACATGATAAAGTCGGGGGCTACTATTCTTCCCGTGTTCTACAACGTGGAGCCTCGAGAGCTCCACTGGACGAAGAAAGATGGACGTGGGAGGTATGCCGAAGCCCTGCACATTCACGAACAGAAAGAACGAACATCCCAGAGACAATTCAGAAGTGTGTTGTGGGGGAAAAAACAAAAAAGCAGCAAACCAGAAAGGAATAGGAGAAATATAACTGAATTTGAAAACTAAAGGATAAAACTCTTGAAACTTTTATTTATCAAATGATTCTCCGTGTATACAAGCCTCTCGGGCCACCTCTTTTAACTTAGTCTATTTCGTTATTCCAACTAAATTTCATTATTCAACCTACATTTCATTATTCTAACTACATAGGTAAATTTACACTGTTTTTTGTCACATTTTTAACAAACTCCACCTTGACAAAAAAATTTCCTAATGCCCATTCATCATCTTTTCTGCAAGCCGAGAGAAGCAAGACACCATCTCATCTTCTCTACTGTCACTGACTTTGTGAATATATCTGCATGATTCTCCTGTGTGTGGACCTTCTTGAGGACTACTTTGCTGCATATGATTACATGTCTCACAAAGTGATACCTTACATTGATGTGCTTGGTCTTGCTGTGATAGGCTAGATTTGTAGCCAAATGAATAGCACTCTGACTGTCACAAAACACATTCACTTTCTCCTACGTCCTTCCAATATCATCAAGTAGACCTTTTAACCGGATTACCTCTTTACAGGAATCTGAAGTAGCTATATACTCTGCTTCAGTAGTGGACAAAGCAACTGTTTCTTGAAGCTTTGACATCCAACTGATTACTCCACCTGCAAGAGTAAAAACATAACCTGTAGTAGACCTTCTTTTGTCCAAATCACCTGCATAATCAGCGTCCACATATCCGCAGACTATACCTTCACGACCATCAAATCTGATGCAATGGTCACTTGTGCCTCAAAAATACTGAAGCACCCATTTCACTACTCACCAATGTTCTTCCCTTGGATTTTCCATGAACCTGCTGACAACTCCAACTGCATGTGAAATGTCAAGTCTTGTAGATACCATCGCATACATTAAGTTGCATACTGCATTTTCATATGGTACACGAGACATATACTGCTTTTCTTCATCAGTTCTAGGACTTAAATCCGAAGAAAGCTTAAGATGGGAAGTTAATGGAACATTAACAGGTTTCACATTGTTCATACCGAACTTTTCAAGTATTTTCTCCACATACTTCTGTCGTGATAACCAAAGCTTACCATTCTTCCCGTCTCTGTGTATCTCCATGCCCAAGATATGTTTTTCTGCTCCAAGATCCTTCATTTCAAACCTCCTAGAGAGCTGAGCCTTTAACCTGCTGATTTCTTCCATGCTTTTGCTTGCAATAAGCATATCATCAACATACAACACCAAGATAATGAATATGCCATTGAAACTTTTGAAGTATACACAATGATCATACTCACTTTTGATAAAATTCTGGCTCACCATGAAGGAATCAAACTTCTTGTACCATTGCCTGGGTGACTGCCTCAGGCCATACAATGATTTCCTGAGCTTGCAAACTAATCTTCTACTGCGACCTTGTACAAAACCTTCTGGCTGATCCATATAAATCTCTTCATCCAAATCACCATGAAGAAACGTTGTTTTAACATCTAACTGTTCTAACTCAAGGTCCAGTAAAGCAGTTAGTGCTAACACAGTACGAATAGAAACAAGTTTAACTACTGGTGAAAAGATCTCATGAAAGTCAATACCTTCAACCTGAGAATACCCTTTTGCAACCAATCTCGCCTTATACCTATCAATACTTCCATCAACTTTTCTCTTCAACTTGAAGACCCATTTGCACCCAACAACGCTTCTCCCTTCAGGAAGTTCTACAAGATCCCAGGTATTGTTCTTGGCTAAGGAGTCCATTTCTTCTTCCATAGCCTTTTTCCATATCTTGCTATCTGCATCATCAACTGCTTCCTGATAACAAGATGGTTCCCCATCTTCAATAATCAATGCAAACGATGAAGCAGAGTCTTCATACCTTTTTGGTGTTCTTCTTTCCCTTGTAGACCTTCTTAGAGTGACTGGTTGCTGACTGGATTCTGGAATTTCTCCAATTTCCTCTTCTTCTCCACCTTTTTCAGAAGTCTGTCCTTCCTTTCGACTTTCTGGAAAAGGTACAGTCTCCAATTGAATCTGCTGACCTGGCGATACCTGCTTCTGTTCAACTTTTTCAACATCTGATTTTAAAAGAGAAGATTCATCAAATGTTACATCTCTACTAATGACTATCTTCTGTGAAGTAGGATCCCACAACCTATATCCCTTCACTGAATAATCATATCCAACAAAGACACAACATTTTGATTTTGGATCTAATTTTGAACGCTGATTTCTAGGAATAAGAACATAGGCATCACAACCAAAAATCTTCAAATGCGAATAATCACAAGACTGGCCCGACCAAACTTCTTCAGGAATTTGACAGTTTATTGCAACCGAAGGTGATCTGTTAACTAAATAACAAGCAGTAGATACTGCTTCTACCCACAACTCCTTTTGCAGATTAGCATTACTAATCATGCTTCTGGCTCTTTCCATAAGAGTCTGATTCATCCGTTCAGCAACACCATTCTGCTGAGGAGTATAAACAATAGTTTTATGTCTAACTATCCCTTCATCTTTACAAAATTGTTCAAATTCTAAAGAGGTAAATTCACCGCCATTGTCAGTTCTTAAACATTTGATTGATTTGCCTGTTTTCTTTTCCACCATTGTTTTAAATTGTTTAAACACATTAAACACATCAGCTTTCTTTTTCAACATATAGACCCAAAATTTTCTGGAGAAATCATCAATAAAAGTTAAAAAATACAAGGCACCTCCATAGGACACAGTAGGAGATGGTCCCCACAGATCAGAGTGAATATAGTCCAAAATTTGCTTGCTATTATGATTGCCAGACTTGAATCTTTGTTTACATTGTTTGCCAAACACACAATATTTACAAAAATCCAACTTCAAGGATTTCAAATCAAGAAGTAGCTTGCAGTTCATCAGTACCTAAAGACCTTTCTCACTCATGTGACCCAACCGCTGATGCCATAGATGAGAACCTTCTTCTGTTTTATCTGACACGATTGCTGCTTCACTAACTTGAGTACTTCCCTTGAGTCTGTATAGGTTTCCGACCTTTTCAGCCTTCATAACAACCAAGGCTCCTTTCGAGACTTTCAGCACTCCATTCTGACCTGTAAACTTATAACCATTCGAATCCAAAACTCTCAAGCAAATCAAGTTTTTATTTAGATCAGGTACATGCCTAACATCAGATAAGGTTTTAATTGTACCATCATACATTTTAATTTTCACATTTCCAATCCCAATAGTCCGACAAGATGCATTATTTCCCATGAATATAAAATTACCATCTATAGTTTCATATGATGAAAACCAATTTCGGTGCGGACTCATATGATGAGAAGCACCAGAGTCTAATAGCCAATAGTCAACATTTTGTGAGATATTACAGACAGGGAGTGCTTCAGCCATTAAAACCTCATCATCCATACCTGAATCGCCCTGATTTGCTTCCTTGTTGTTGTTTTCTGCCTCCTTTCATTTCCAACAATCCTTTTTGAGATGTCCCGGTTTGTTGCAGTACCAGCATTTTGCTTTACTCTTCTTGCCACCCTTTGACTTCGATCTGGAAGAACCTCTTGTATTTTCCCCCCTTTCCTTTGACTGACCTCTAGCTACCATGGCTTTAGAAGCAGAAGTCTCAATGCTAGATTGTCTTCGTACCTCTTCAGATAAGAAAGCACCCACAACAGATTCAAGTTTTAATGAATCGACAGTGCTCAAATTGACTGAGGTCACGAAGTGATCCCATGACTCAGGCAGGCAACACAACAAGGTTATTTCCTTGTCTTCTTCCTCCATTTTTACTTCCATATTAGACAACTGACAAATAAGCGTATTAAAAACATTTAAGTGATCTGCAATTTTCGTACCCTCCTTCATCCGAAGGCTGTACAGTTGTCTTTTTAAATAGATTCTATTTGTTAAAGATTTTTTCATATAAAGTGTTTCCAATTTCTTCCACAACCCTACAGTTGTACTCTCTCCAACAATATTGAAGAGTACTTCGTCTGCCAAACATAACCGAACGGTACTGAGAGCTCGGGCACCCAAGTCCTCCCAGTCCGAACTCGACATGCTTGCTGGTTTTTTAGTTACTCCATCTAATGCCTTGTGCAACCCTTGTTGCACCAACAAATACCTAAGCTTCAGTTTCCACAGAGAAAAATTGTTTTTCCCGGTGAATTTCTCCACCTCAAATCTTGCGTTTGTCATTTTCGCCATTTCTCTCTCCTAGTTTCAGATTTCCCTTCTTCTAAAATTTCCCCTCTTCTTCTAGGGTTTCAAGGGTTTCGAATCTCTTCTAAAAATTACAATTTCTATTCAAGGGTTTCGAATCTCTTCTAACTTTAAATAGAAATAAAAATTACAATTTCTATTTTTTCTTCTTTCACTAAATCCTTGCACCCTTTCTTTCACTAAATCCCTGCACCCTTAAAAAAAAATTGTTCAAACCCTTTCTCTGAAAAAGAAGGCTGTTTTTTTGTTTTAAAAAAATTGTTCAAACTCTTGTTCTCTAAATGAACCCTTTAGGAAAAATAACAATTTATGTTAAAAAAAAAAACCGATTTCTTCAATATGTTTGCACAGCCCAATTAAGATTTTCTTTCAAAAAATGATTTCTTCATACCTCTTAGGATGCAACTGGCTTTTGTAACCGTGGATATGGCAGTCGTTTTTTTTTTCTTTCTCAGCTGTTACAACCTCCTTTTCCCACAGATGGTTCCAGGACTTCTTGATGCACAGGACTTCTTCCTTCTCCCTGCGGCAAATGGCTGGCGGCTCTCCCCCTCGATGAACCCCAATCTCCACAGGCAGACAACACTTGTGCGGACACCGCTCAACCTTTGCTCGGTGGCAATGCAAACACTCAGCCTCTCTCTTGGCAATTGACCCACTCAACGGCTCCTTTGACTGCTTCCGGACAGTCTCCTTGGCTTGTCGACTTCTAGCTCCTCCTCTCACGGCGAATGGCAACAGCCACTCGACAGCCTCCGGACAGTAGCAGAACAAAAATAATTTAACAGTACAGTGGGCTGCGGCTATTCTCCTCTACAGCGTTATCCCTCAACGGACAGTGCAGTGCGCTGCGACTCTTTTCGTTCTCCCTCAACGGATTCTTGTGCAACAGACAACCAAATCCTCACACGGTTCTTGAACCTTCAATCCAGTCAATAGAAGGCTCTTGGCAGTCGATTAAAAAATCTTCAATACAATGGATCCTCTAGGCTAACTTTGCAACTGAAGCTCTGATACCACTTGTTGTGGGGGAAAAAGCAAAAAAGCAGTAAACAAGAAAGGAATAGGAGAAATATAATTGAATTTGAAAACTGAAGGATAAAACTCTTGAAACTTTTATTTATCAAATGATTCTCCGTGTATACAAGCCTCTCGGGCTACCTCTTTTAACTTAGTCTATTTCATTATTCCAGCTAAATTTCGTTATTCAACCTACATTTCGTTATTCTAACTACATAGGTAAATTGACATTGTTTGTTGTCACATTTTTAACAAAGTGGAGAGAAGCTCTTTGCACTGTTGCAGACATAAGTGTTTTTGAGTTAGAGGCATTTCATAGGTGAGACTCTCCCTCTTCTGCTTCTCTACCATTTAATTTCTAATTTGTTACAATATTGATGGGCATGACTAGACATTTTATATAATAAGGGCATTCTAATATTCAGGGACGAGGGAGAACTGTTGGAAGCAGTTGTGCTGCGCGTGTTGAATAATGTTAACAAAACACCATTGAAATTTGTGGCCGAACATCCAACAGGTTTGAAGGAAAAGTTAAAGGAATTTGAAACCAAAGTTCTGCAGAAGGGCAACGTTATGGGGATTGTGGGTCAAGGAGGCGTGGGAAAGACAACCCTGGCCAAAGAATTCTTTAGCAAGAGGAGATGGCATTACAGTCGATCGTGCTTTTTATATGATGTCAGAGAAAACTACGCCAGTGGATCTCTACATATGTTGCAGAGGAAACTACTGAAGGATTTGACTGGATTGGACCTGCCAATATACAACATTAATGAAGGTATAGAGAAGCTTTTAAAGCATCTCTCCTCCTCTTGTAACTTTCTTATAATTTTAGATGATGTAGATGATGCTCGACAGCTGCAACCCGCGTTTTTCCCAATTAAAGATATTCTTAGCCCCAATAGCTTGATTTTGATCACCTCTCGTGAAAAGAAAATCTTCAAAATAGAAAAAATCACAGAGACATCAGTTTATGAGCTAAAGGGGCTCAATTTACAGCACTCCGAAAAGCTTTTCTACCATCATGCCTTTCATCAGCCACATCCTCTACCGGAATTTGCAGATCTGGTACATGCTTTTCTAATATCTTGCGATGGATTGCTACTATCATTGAAGGTATTCGACGTGCTTCTTTGTGGGGAAGATGACAGATCCTACTGGCAAGAGACCTTGAATCAACTAAATGACATATTACCTACTACTGAGATATATGAGCGACTTAAAATCAGTTATGACTCACTCAGTTCAAAGGATCAAGAAATATTCTTAGATATTGTTTGTTTCTTCATAGGGTAAGATGCAGATACCATTATAAGAATATGTGGTTCAGTTTGGCAGTTTCTAAATCTAAAGAATAAGTGTCTCTTGGAACTTGATGGTGAAAATAAAATAAAAATGCATGATCAAATCAGAGATATGGGAAGACATATTGCGGAGGAAGCTGCGACTCCCCGACGTTTCTGGCGTCAGACGCACAACAACATTGATGATTTGTTGGAGCGATCGTCATGTGTAAGTGCTTCAATATTTTAAACACTTATCACTGAGTTTAACGATTAATACTTAAGTTTCTTTGTTTGCTGAGAAAGAAAGATAGACCTCTGTAACTTGTATATTTTTCATGAATGAACAGGGAAACATCGAAGTTCGCGGAATTATGATGGATGGTCCCCTCAATTTCAATGAAGAGAATACTCGCCTCCTGATGAGTGAGGTGTCATGGTACAGAAGATGGAGTCCTGAGTTGTTGTTTGGGAACTATCTGAGGAGTCTATTAGATAATTTCCGCTTTTGTGGCATTTTGAATTTGCAACTTGTCTCTGCTGAAGGTGATTATTTAGAACAGATATTGAGGAGGGTTCGAGCACCACAGCTCCAGTGGATCCGCTGGTATAAGTGTACACACGCTTCCCTGCCTCCATGGATACCCATGGAGAATTTAAAAGTTTTGGAAGTGGAAGGAAAAAACTTAAGAGTATTATGGGAAGCTGAATCTCAGGTATGTTTATTTTCCTTTCCTCCATTGTAATTCCACTTCATGTTTTCACCCAATCATAGAGGTTTTTCTGATAGTTGAAACGTGAACACTGCAGGTTCCTCGCCAGTTGCGACAGCTGAGTATCTGCGCTCCTTTTTGTCCCTTTCCCAAGTCCATAATGCAGCTGAAGCACTTTGAAAAGATTGACATAAGCCATGCACTTTTCAAAACTTTGCCTGAAGAACTATGTGATGTGCAGTCCTTGAAATGGTTAATGTTAAGAAACTGTACAGAAATGATCTCGCTTCCTGATTCGCTGGGAAATCTAACAAACCTCCAGGAAATAGATTTGACAAATGCTTCCCGTCTGCAGATGCTTCCAGGTTCTTTTGGGAATCTAATTGGACTGAAATACCTATTTATGAGGGATTGCCCCAATTTGACCATCTCCAATGAAGCATCAGGAAATATTAAGACCCTGAAACACTTAGATCTGAAAGGTTGTAGCAATGTGAAGGATTTGCCTCCCCAAGTGGCACATCAACGGTTCTTGGTAAAATTAGATGTGTCTGGAACGATGTTAAGAGGATTGCCTGCAAACGGTATTGGAGAACTATCGAAGATGGAATATCTGGAATTAGGAGGGGATCGTTTGTTAGATATGCTGCCGCTTTTGCTTGTTTATCTCATGAGCTTGAAGGACTTGTGGCTCTTCAATTGCCCTGAATTGAAATGCTTACCTGATTCCTTTGGACTGTTGAATCGGTTGGAAGATTTGAGAATAGAGGATTACCTAGGGTTGAAATGCTTGCCCGATTCCTTTGGACTATTAACTCAGTTGATGTGGTTGAGGATAAGCGATTGCTTAGTTTTGAAATGCTTGCCCGATTCCTTTCGACTGTTGAGTCGGTTGTTTATTTTGAGCATAAATAACTGTGGGATAGAATATTTACCTCAAAAGATGAACAATCTCATACTTTTATAGGTAACCAGGTGTCCACTACGCGAGCTTCCATTTAGAAGGGTTGAAGGAGAAGTAGAAATAGAGTTGAATGCATTGGACAAATGTATGTTTCATGGAGGTATTTTCCCTAACCTTCAACATCTTTTCTTATTTGATTGTAAGGAATTGAAGAAAATTGGGGGGCTCTGTCATCTCACAAAACTTGAAACTCTTAAATTTCATGGGTGTGAAAACATAGAGGAGATCTCAAGTGCTGAAACCTTGATATCATTGGAGCAGTTTCATGTTTCTGGAAGTGCAAAGATCGAGACAATAGAAGGGTTGGTGCAGCTTACACACCTTAAATCTGTATTTCTTTGAGATTGCCCTAAGATACGGGAGTTGCCAAGTGTGGAACATAGAAGAAAGTGGACCGTTCATAACTGTCCCAAACTGAAATTACTGGAGCAATTATGGCAATCCTCTGAGTCCTCTACTGTTATAGATGATCTGGTTGATCAGGTTACAGAAAATCCAGCTACTAATAGGATTTGAGAAGGATCTCCATCTCTTCAGAAGTGTAAATTTAAGTAAAAAGGTTTATAAATTTGATAACTTTGGCACTACTGCGCGAGATAGTAAATCAAGCCCTTTGAACAGATATAGTAAATGTGGCAGTTCTATTTTTTAAAACAAATTCACAAATTTGACCATTCTTATTTTTATAAAATGGTTAAAATTTGATTGAAAATAATGGCATTTAGTCAAAAAGTTAATTTTTCGGGGAATAGTTAAAATAACGAATATCATATTGATAATTATAATATATAAATAAAAAATAAAATTTATTCAAAATAAAATTTTAATTTTGAAACATTCAACCCTACCCATAATATTTTCTATATACATTCATCAATATAATTTATACTTATTAAATGCCTATTTCATTCATCATTATTTGTCCACTTTATTCAATTTAACTCTTATCATTATTATTCTTTCAAAATTAACAACAAAATATATTTTAATTAATTAATTATAATTTTTTTTAATTAATTATTATTACATTTTTATTATAAAAATTTATTTATTGTAATTTGAAATTGAAAAAATTTATTTTTAATTAATTATGAAATATTATTAAGAATGATAAGAGTCTTTTTTTTCGGTAAAACATTAAACAAATAATTGTTCTTGAACACGCAACAAGAACTTCATATGAATAGTTAATGTACTATTTCAAAAATTTGGGATTGGAAGTTTTAGTTTCAATTTTGATTAGATAGTCAACCTATAAGTTATCACCAAAAACTAGTTGAATGAAGTTTCAACTTATCGTTATAGCCCCTTGGATTCAAGTTTTTCATCACCCTTGTGAAATTTACCATAAGTATTACTATCATAAATGGAGCATTGAGCATAGTGGATTAAGATGTTGAGGAAATAGAGGTATAGAGCATTGATGTGAAATCCCAATACAAATGGAATCCAACATTCACATTAGGTAACATAGACGAGAAGAGTTTAAGAGACATAAGTGGAAAATCGACCCATTAAAAAGATTAAGTGTTGAAAAACTCCAGATAATGGTTGATGTGAACTCCCCCATATTGATAGAACCTGCATTTTGTGTCAATTGTTGGAGAAAAAAGGGTTTGGTCATCAAGTGACTAGGCCAGCACCTATTATTGAAGTTTCTTTTTGACACTAATGAAACTCCATAACGTAAGTAATGTGGCATGATAATGTGGATTGAGAAATGACATGTTGACATGGCATAATTAGTGAGGTGGTATGTTGTCATGCCATAGTGATATGTCATATTTAGTTGTCAGTTTAATGTGTTTCAAATGAAGTGGTATACTGAGATGTGATTTGCATGGTGTGCTTATTATTAGTTATTATATACTAATGGCATGATAATGTGGATTGAGAAATGACATGTTGACATGGCATAATTAGTGAGGTGGTATGTTGTCATGCCATAGTGATATGTCATATTTAGTTGTCAGTTTAATGTGTTTCAAATGAAGTGGTATACTGAGATGTGATTTGCATGGTGTGCTTATTATTAGTTATTATATACTAACTTATTATTATTATCATTTGCTAAAGTTATATAAAAATTAATTGAATTCATAAGTTGAGATTAAGTACAATTATTTTATCTTTATTTTCTTCTACAACATCTTATATTGTTATGTTTTGTAGATTTTTATTTTATTTTTTTTGCACATTTTTTATTAATCTTTACTAAAATTAACATACATTTATATTGAGATTTCTTTGGCAATGATGCATTTAATACTTGTTTTTGTAAAAAAATTTAATATATATATATATAACCCCAATAATTAGCTCAATTGGTCTAGAGTCACATGTGAAGTTTTTTTATATTGTTGAAAGTTGTTCTTGATCAAGGATTAGCCTCTTTTAAATTTCTTTAGGAATCCTAATTAAGAATTACCATCCACAAAATATGAGGAAGTATTCAAGTATATATACTTTCATTCCAAAAATATATATATAACCATGCAAGTAAAAATGACATCTCTAGAAAAGTTGAAATATCATAATGAAATAAAATGGATTTAAAAAGAATAATTAAATGAAATGTATTAAATAAACAATTCACCATTTGATACATGACGCCAAAGTGAAATGAGTAATAAAAATATTATAACAAAAATTCAAAAAAATAAATAAAAATCTATCAACATTTTATGTTAACCTAACTATACTTATATAAAACAATTTTGTTAACTTAACTATTACTTACATAAACAATATTTACTAGAAATATCTACTCTAACTTTCAACATTGAAAAATAAAAATAATAACTAAAATATAAAATAATATTTATAATTATTTTATAAATCAGAAAAAATTACAATATAATATATATTATGAAAATAAAAGTTGAATTATTTATATAATTTCGTATATGGAAAACAAAAGATAATTATACTTAAAATATTTTAAAACATGATCCTAGGTGAATATAATCAAAAAATTATTATATTTTATTTTATTTAAAACAATATTCATAATTTATCTAATAAACGAACGTGAGTTTTAGATTGATAATAATTTACATCAAATAATATATTTTTAAAATTAAATTTATTTTAAAATTAAATTTAATTATTAATCACTATTGTTTTCCAATTTTAATTATTAATTGTAAGAATTAGAAAAAATTTATTTCTCTATTTCCAATATTCTTTATTTAGTTGAATGTCATAAAAAGTGATATTTTTAAATGATTTTCTTGGTTTATGTGGAGGTGATTTCTGCTATGGAACTATAAACTCTTCAGGGAAAAATAAATGATAATCACCAAAGTGACATGTAAAAAAGGTAAATATTTTTATTTTATTTTATTTTTGTATATTTTCACAATTATTAATTTATTTTATTTTTAGTGTATTGTGTGTTGTTATTTATCTTCTTAATATTTTGAGTGAATACTTCACTCATCTTTAAAAATATTAATTGACAAGACTTAATACACTAGATTTAATCTACATCAAGATATATATTCCATATAATATTTTCTTATTTTAATATATATAATATTACCTAACATTGCTAAATAAATCAACAATTTAAAGAAATATGACCAGCATTTCACTTATCCATTTTCAAATCTGTTAAGTAAGCCCAAAGTCCAAAGGAGACAAGCAATCGTTTCAATTATGGGCATTTGAAGAGTCGCGATTCCTTCAAGCTCTTGAAAAAAACAAGCAAAGATGACAACATTTTTAGTAAACGATCTCTCCTAATTCCAGAACAGCCATATTGGATTGGTCTCCAATATTGTTTGCACGTAATTCCATTGATGCATATACATCTAATTTAACTAAGTACCATTCATTGATGTGCGATTAGAGGATGCAATTTTTTCACATTGCTACATTTTTAAGATCTAAGCCTTGGAGTGTTGAAATATTTACAAGTGTTTTGTTGGATTTTGTCAAAGATAGATGTTTAAGTTCACTTCGATAGAAAAAATAATTTGAAATCAAAGATAGATGTTTTAGTTCAATTCGATTCCCAAAAGAATTTGAAATCACTGTAAATTAGAAGCCTTTGTCAAATTGATACGTGGTAAGAAGAAACTAAGTGAGCATGTGAAGAAGTTTATGAGAGAGAGGGAATATATGGATAGGGTTTTCTGAAGAGTGTTGTTTTCTTAGGTGTTTGATGCAAGAGTATCAAGAGCATGGTTGAGGGTAAACCCACAAAACCTAGAGTATGATTACACATAAGCTTATAAAACCCAGGACGATGATGGATAATGATGATTTAGGAGGAGTTAAAGGTATAGGTATAGGTATGAAAAGGTGATGGAAGAATACATATAGTAGTAAATCAATGGTTGTATTGCCTAGTTACTCATGCATTTCTGTGGATAATTGTTTCTTTATATGGACATCAACATTTCACTAATGTTTGTAAATACCAGGTTGGGCCAAGATAGAAATTTTTAATCATGAAGTGCTTAGTTTATAGTGGATCATGGATCAAGATTAACACAATTAGTTGTTAACCATAAGTTTTTGACTATATAATTCCTATTTGTTTTAGGTATGATAATTGGTTAGATGAGTCTATTCCTATTGTTTAGAAGTTCACCAGATTCAATTGGTTTGAGAATTATTTTCTCAACTAGATGCTTCCTAGATAAGTGTGTGGTTGAAATATTTGCTCAACTATGTTGGTTTTACAAACAAGATAGTTGTTGGACATTGAGAAAACATTCATGTATTTATTTGTAACATTATTTGATTAATATAAGTGTGTCTTAAGCCCCAATGGATATCCCAATTGGTCCAGTTCCTATTGCTAAGTACTTCACCGGTTGGGAGGTCATGTGGTCAAATCTCCTCAACGCCCTTGGGGTTAGGCCCTACTTGTTGTGTCAGAGGGTATCCCTTTGGGTTGATTTGCTTGGATTTTTCCATGGATGTAGCAGACACCCAGTGTTTGTGAACCACCTCTAAATGTATATATATGTGTGTCTTATGAATTGAACCACCTCTAAATGTATATATATGTTTGTATTATGAATCTTGTGAACCACCTCTAAATGTATATATATGTGTGTCTTATGAATCTTTAATTTGGTATGAGAGGTAGAATAAATCACCTTTAAATGTATATGTATGTGTGTCTTATGAATTGAACCACCTCTAAATGTATATATATGTGTGTCTTATGAATCTTGTGAACCACCTCTAAATGTATATATATGTGTGTCTTATGAATCTTTAATTTGGTATGAGAGGTAGAATAAATTGTCTCCCTCACAAAAGGCCCAAAGCAGTTTAATGTGCATGTATATGTTTCTTGTTATAATTATGAACAGTTAATTTTAAATTTAAAAAAAATCTCCAAATAAACATAGTCAAATAAAAATTCATCATTATTCAATATTTTCCCTAGCACCACGAATTATTTGTTTGAAATTTTTCTCCAATTTTTACTTTTGTATGAGGGCCCCAAGGGATGGAAATCCTTGAGTTGAGAGATATTTTTATCATAGTACAGAGTCCAAGAATTGTTTTGTTTTGACACCCTTTTTGCATCCATATTTTCCTTATTTTCCCATCACTATCAACCTAATAAGGAAGCAATCATATAATTTTGACAAGGTAAAATACGTATGTGTCCTATTTTTCATACTAGTTAATGTGCCCTATTGTTTTGTTAAATATTACATTCAGCTACAGAATTGACACAATTCCGCAACTATTCCATAGATCCGTAGCTACCTCCATTGATAACAAGGTTCCGGTGCACCAGCTCAGTAAAGGAGTATATAGGCAGATAGAGGATGATCCCTTCATGGATTTCCTCCTACTTATCCGAGCCAATTCACCAAGGAGATCATGCAGTTACACGGTCAAAGGGGGCAGTCAACACGTAGCAGCGCTTAGAAACAGAGTCTGAGATTGTCACGACTGTGTGGATTTACTTTCCTAATAGTGAAATCGACATATAGTGATGTTTTTTTTAAGTTTTTAACTTGTATAAGGATTCTAATAGAGATATATAGGCTTAGAGCTCTGCAAATCCGCAACTACCTCCATTGATAACAAGGTTCCAGTGCACCAGCGTAGCAAAGGAGTATATGGGTAGATAGAGGATGATCCCTTCATGGATTTCCTCCTGCTTATCTGAGCCAATTCACCAAGGAGATCATGCAGTTACACGGTCAAAGGGGGCAGTCAACACGTAGCAGCGCTAAAAAACAGAGTCCGAGATTGTCATGACTTTGTCGATTTTCTTTCCTAATAGCAAATCGACATATAGCGATATTTTGTTTAAGTTTTTAACTTGTATAATGATTCTAATAGAGATCTATATGCTTAGAGCTCGTGTATTGTTGAACGCACTCTATAAAACCATAGAAACTATGTGAATTCGGGGTGCGCCATCTTTTATTTTCATGAACACTTTGTTTGAAGTATTTTATCTTAATTCGAAGTTCCTATTTCGTGCATTGATGCGTTGTTAGTGTTAAGAAACCAATTTCATTGTGGAGGGCCCCTGCAAGCAGATCAGGTCATTTGCTTTCAATTTTTAATTCATCTCAATTGCATTGTTATTTCGTAGTTCGAATTTGGTTAATGCTTTGATTTATGCTTCATTTTTAAGTTCAATTTGAATAGTTCAGTGCCTTGTTTATGCTTATTTCGTAGATTCATTTCTTAAATTCATTCTTCCATATTCTATATAGCTTAGTTCATTTCCTTTTTACTTACATTCCATATTAGAATTTGCAGTAGATAAAAACTTTGTTTTCATAGCATTTTGATTTAAGTTTTCAGTTTTCATAAAACTAAGACTTGTATCATATCTCATGCTTTCATAATTTAGAGTTAGTTCACTATTTGCTGCAACATAAGAATTCCAAAAATAACTTGATAGAAACACATTAGAAATTAATCTAATCATTTCTTTTGAAAGGAGTCATCTCACAAACTATTTTTAACAACTCAATTCAATTGAAATTAACCATAGATTTAATATCTAATATATATGATAGATTGCTCTAAAAACTTACTGATCCATAAATTAAAAAATTAACAAAACTCTTAATTTAGTACTCACTCTAACGACAAAGACTTATGTCACATATAGTGCACTTGCACTTCATCAGTTTACTGACTCCGATCGATAATTTATGCTTGCAAGTTAAGAACATTAAATTGACTAAACATTTTGGCGTCGTTGTTGGGTAAGTGTAAACAGAAGTCTTATAAGTAAAACATGATATGCATAGGGAGAGATATTCTAAAGGTAGGTTTATATGACGAGGAAGAAGTTTGATTCCTACATCATCACTCAATCCACCCCGACCTTGAAGTTCTACACCACCCACTCAAACTCGAATTTCATACGTAGGTGATCCACATAGACTTCCTGAAATCCTAATATCTGAAATCCAACCTACTTCACCTACTTCATCTACTGAAGCTTTAACTGAAGAATAAAATCCCCTATCCCCAACTACAGGAGTAACTCATTCAAACTCTTGATAGAGGAACCAGAAGAAGTAGAAAATCCTATTGTAGAACCACATACTTACATTAGTTCTGAGGAATCCATCATGGTTGAAGAGGGAGAAGGAGAAGTACACAATGTCAATGGTGAACAACCTAGTATTGGAGTAGGAAGAGGAGGAAATAGAGGAGGTGGAAGAGGTATAGGTAGAGGTAGAGGAGATCTAGAACCTTTTTGATTTCCTATTCATGATGAGGATACAACATACACAATGAAAAATATTTCACCTACAATCCTCCCTAATTTTCATGGAATAAGAAGTGAAGATCCAGAAACATTTCTCTTTGAATTTGAAGTATTATGTAGATCATATGCTTATCTACATGATGCTCAAAAATTGAAACTGTTCCCTGCTACCTTAAAGGATTTAGAATTAAAATGGTTTATGAGTTTAGGGACGAATTCTATAGGAACATGGGCAGAAATGAAGGATGCATTCTTAGAGAAATATAAGGATTAATGTGTGCCTCATAGCATGAAAGATGAAGTTCTTAAGATGGCACAAAGGGAAGATGAAAATCTTGAAGATTTTATTGAAATATTTGTTTATAATATTTAAAAGGAAAAAATGAATAATCTGGATGAGGAAACTTTGAAATCCCTCCTACTCAAATCCATCAGAGATGAGTGGATTGATATCCTTAATGTAATTGGGAAAGGAGATATTTATCAGTTACCATTTGTATAAATTTATGAATTATGTGTACATATTTCAAGGGGTATATCATGAACTGGAAAAGTCCAAAAGATCCTCTCTTATCAAGAATAAATAAATCTGCATCTGGGACGGTTAGTAGGGAAAAATTAGGTAATTTGCATGATAATTTCAAAACAAATATTTTAGGGAGTCTTAGTGATAAAATTGACACCCTTAAAATATAGAACAAGCAAAAAGTTGAAAATGTTGCATTATCTATCTTCTGTTCTAGGTGTAGAAAGAAACATGCTTTGAGAGAATGTTCTTTAGACTTAAAAACCATAGAAACCTATGTTATATGTATAGAAAATCATGATACTAAAGAATGCCCCTCTATACCAGGTCTTAGGGCTGAATATAGTGAAGAAGGAATGCCAAATCAAGTAGACCCTCTTTGCTCTATTGTCAGAAGACCATGGAAAAATCCTCAAAATCAAAATTTTAATCCTCAACAATTTGCACAATCTTCACAAGGTAATTGGAATTCACCTATTCCATGGCAGCCTTGGGCTCAACCACAACCACAATCTTGGAATCAAGGGTGGAAAAATCCTTATGGAAGGTATGCTCAATATCAACAATATCCACCACCCTATCAAAATTTCCCACCACAATTCTTTCCTCAGAATAATAAGTTACCTCAAGCTTAAGTTCAAAATACAAATCCACAACTCTCTCTACCGTTTGCACAAAAACCAAACCAATTACCCATTCAACCACTTCCGAATCCAAATAATAAACCTGTTTACAACATCGAAGGGCAGAATTCTCAAACTTATATAATAAATCCACTAGATCTAAATAATGTTCAATTAAGATCTGATAGAGTATTAGAAAAGAAGAAACCCTCTGTTGTTATTTAGGAAACCAAGAAAAATTCTTGAAAAAATAGTAATAAACTTGAAGAAGAAGAAATTTATCTTCCTCAGAAAGAAAGTGATCAAACAGAAAATATTCCCATAATTTCTGATGATATTCCTATTATAGAACAACCTTCAGTATCTATTACAAGACCACCTTTTCCTAAAAGGTTGAAAATTGATAAAGGACTAGAAAAACAAATCACATTGCCTGGTTATGATACGATGGATGAATTGAAAAATAGTTGGGACTTGACTTATCAGAAGCACAAAAGAAAAGGATGGGACAACTCAATGAGCTTGATGAGATAAGACAATATGCTATCCAGAAGACTAGCTTGGTTCAACAACAAAGAGCTAGATGGCATGACAAATACATCAAGGAAAGGAAATTTCATCCAGGATATTGGGCAGTACTCTTTGACTCAAAATTCTAGAATTTCCAAGGGAAGTTCCAAATTCACTGGCTTGGACCTTATGAGATCGAAGAAGTTTTTGACAATGGAGCAGTAAGAATCAAGACTATTGATGAAGATAAAATTCCTCTATTAGTAAATGGACACTGACTCAAGATCTATCAAAAGCCAATGACAAGAGAGGAATTTGTCCAGATTTTCCAAAACAACTCTTTTTTAAAGTTGGTTGAGAAGAAGAATTTCTTCTTCTCAACCTTAAAAGTTTATTTTCTTTCTATTAAAAATAAATAAATAAAGAATA
Source organism: Pinus albicaulis (assembly GCA_034641835.2). NCBI lineage: Eukaryota > Viridiplantae > Streptophyta > Pinopsida > Pinales > Pinaceae > Pinus > Pinus albicaulis. Next base: position 56,051 of record JAXQQM020071177.1, on the reverse strand, counting down.
AATAAAAAATGAATGAATAAATAATAATTTTTTTATAAACATGAAAACCAACAAATTGTTGGCATGTTTTATACAGAAAATTCAAGGTGAAAACCAAAATTCTTTTGGCACCTTAAATTTTATTTTACCCCATTTTTCTAAAAAAAATTACATTCTTCTAAGCATCCCTTTCTTAAAAGAATTAGTAAGCTACATAATTGATGATGTTCTGCAACTTTGACAAATTTATGCAGCTTTGACATTTTCTGCGGCCAATTGACAGGAACATTTGATGATTAAATAAAGGAAGAATTGATTGACTCCTTATGATACAGAGCACCTACAATATGACCACCAAAGGTTAGCAAGAAAAATAAATAAAAGGTATGTAATATTTTAATTTAACAATAGGGGTCAACATATTACATATAAGAATTATATGGACATAACATTACCGAGCAAATCGAAATCATTATTGTGAAAGGTGATAGTGTCATGACAAATCCCTCATATTTTTCCTTTCGTTTCACCATCATAACATGATTCAAAGTCCTGATTCATTGATTTGATCACTGCCTCAATCATAATTATGAATGACTAATGGCTAATTCACTCGCTTATACCTTCATCTCATTCATGCCTTCCCTCTCATTTTTCCATCACCATTCGTCTTTCTGCTTTGAAGAAAACCCTACCAAGTTCACTGCCCTGTCAAACAAAACAATTTCTGGAGGCAAAGCATCTTCGAACCATGGGTGTGATTGTATGAACAGAGCCAACAAGGAAGAAATTATTGGAAGGATATCCACAAGTAAGAAAATTATTACAGAAAGCACAGTGGCTGGAATTCATGGAAATATTTGACGGTTTCCACAAGGAAGTCACAAAAAATTTTGCAAGGGTTTTTGATGGCATAGAAGTGGAAATAGGAGACATCAAACTCACAGTGACAGAGTCTGTGATTGCAGAATCCATAGGATTGCCTCTGTAGGAGAAAAACGGTTCAAGAACAGAGGAATCAAAGGAGATGACTGGAAGGTTTTCTTGAAGAAACCAAGCATGGATATTATTGTCTTTAGGAAAGGTATCCCTAGCTCTGCATTAAAAAGTAAGTGGAGGAATTTTCTCTTAATAATCCAAACATTTGTTACTTGTGAAGGTCAATTCAAATGTGTGTTTTTCTACCATATAATACTGTTGATAAATTTTCTTGAGGAACAGGAAATGAACCTTCCATATTTCTTGTTAAATAGTCTTAAAAAGATGTCAGGGAATGTTCAAAAGAGAATTAGTTCATAGAAAACACAATGTATCACCATGGGCTAGTTAAAATACTTATTTAATTCCATCTTCAAAGTATGGTTTATACATGAGAAGCCTTTCTAGTTATAAATCATTTTGAAGAGGAAACAAATGAACAACCAAGTAGTATTAGAACTCAGAAGAAAAGGAAGGTTGAGACATCACTGGAACAAGAGCCACAACAGTAGCAATATTTGTCAGAGGATGACATGCCAATTGCAAAAAAATTAAAGAAAATAAATACAAAGGATGTTAGAAGAAAGAAATCTAGCAACAAAACATAGATTTCGCCTTAGAAATAAAAGCCTAAAACCCCAAATACCCCTGCCACATGACTAAGAAGAAGTACTAGGCTAAAAATAGTGAAGTACCCTCAAAAGATGTAGAACACATTGACTTGGAGGTAGAATAAAATATAGCAAATTCTCTAAGAGCATCACTACCTGCCTACATTTCACCTCCTTGGAGTCTAGGAAAAAGTCTAGGTATTGATCGAGTACAACAAGAGATTTATGGTTACATAGAATCACTGGAGAAAAGAGAAGCAGCCAAGAGATCAGTTCCAAATCTAAGAGAAGAGAAGGACCAATTTAATGAACCACAAGAACCTCCAGTTCTCGACATCCTCATAAATGAAATTTTCGAACTGGAGACATTAAACAGGTTTATTAAAAGTGAAAACCAATCTTTGAAAGCTCAAAATGAAGTTCAAATTCCCAAGAGTGATAACCTCCTTCTACATTTAAGTCTATGGTACAAAAATAAAAAGAAATTGAAGGAAGCAAACCGAGCCATGAAGAGAAAAATCATTAATTTGAAGTACAAAATTCTTATGAAGAAACCAAGGATGGTAGTAACAGGAAAGAGGGTGAAAAAGATAAAATTGGATGTACTAGCAGAAGTGTCTAAGGATATGTAGTAACTTAACAGAGATGAATTTTTTTTTGTTGTTGTCTGAGGACATGCAAAACCTTCAGTATGGGGGAATGTAGAGTCCCATAATTGTTTTGTTTTGACACCATTTTTGCATCCATATTTTCCTTCTTTTCCCAACACTATCAACCTAATAAGGCAGTAATCATATGATTTTGACAAGGTAAAATAATTATGTGTCATATTTTTCATACTTGTTAATATGCCCTATTGTTTTGTTAAATATTACATTCAGCTACATAATTGACACAATTTCGCGGCTATTCCACATAAATGAAACTACCTCCATTGATAACAAGGTTCCAGTGCACCAGATCAGAAAAGTAGTATATGGGTAGATAAAGGAAATCAAGGATGATCCCTTCATGGATTTCCTTCTGCTTATCTGAGCCAATTCACCAAGGAGATCATGCAGTTACACGATCAAAGGAGGTAGTCAACACGTAGCAGTGCTCAGAAATAGAGTCTGAGATTGTCACGGCTGTGTCGATTTGCTTTCCTAATAGAAAATCTACAGATAACGATAATTTTTTTTAAGTTTTTAACTTGTATAAGGATTCTAATAGAGATATGCAGGCTTAGAGCTCGCGTATTGTTGAACGCACTCTATAAAACCATAGAAACTATGTGTATTGGGGGAGCGCCATTTTTTATTTTCATGAACATTTTGTTTGAAGTCTTTTATCTTAATTCGAAGTTCCTATTTCGTGCATTGAAGCATTGTTAGTGTTAAGAAACCGACTGCATTGTGGAGGGCGCCTGCAAGCATATCAGGTCATTTGCTTTCAGTTTTTAATTCATCTCAAACACATTGTTATTTCGTAGTTCGAATCTAGTTAATGCTTTGATTTATGCTTCATTTTTAAGTTCAGTTTCAATAGTTTAGTGCTTTTTTTATGCTCATTTTTCAGATTCATTTCGTAAAATCATTCTTCCGTATTTTATATAGCTTAGTTCATTTCATTTTTACTTACATTCCATATTAGAATTTGCAGTAGATAAAAACTCCGTTTTCATAGCATTTTGATTTAAGTTTTCAATTAGCTTTTAATTTTCATGTTTTCATAAAACCAGGACTTATATCATATCTCATGCTTTCATAATTTAGATTTAGTTCATTTTTTTTTGCAACATAAAAATTTCAAAAACAACTTGATAAAAACACATTAGAAATTAATCTAATCATTTCTTTTGAAAGGAGTCATCTCACAAGCTATTTTTAACAACTCAATTCAATTGAAATTAACCATAGAAATAATATCTAACATAGATGATATATTGCTCTAAAAACTTACTAATCCATAGGAATTTAACACTGATCCATAAATTCAAAAATTAACAAAACTCTTAATTCAATCCTCACTCTAACGACAAATACTTCTAACACATATAATGCACTTGCACGTCATCTGTTTACTGACTTTGGTCGATAATTTATGCTTTCAATTTAAGAATATTAAATTGACTAAACACATAGATTAGACGAAACCTCCACAATATTTCAAAGGTATAGGGAATTGTTGACCTTTTCATTTTGTGATTTTCCACAAAGTATCTGAGGTGTCGATAAACCCTTCATCCCTATGCAGGGCAGAAATAACCTGCAAATTTTTCCAGGGATGGAAATTCTTTAATTTCTTGGTCTTCAGATTGTGCCAAGTGTTGGAAAATGTAACTAGGTTTGGTCTTCATTTAATGTGCTTTTGTCATCTTTTAATGTATTTTACAAAAGAATAAAGAAAACATTTTATTGTTATTATTATTGTGATTTATTAAAGCATGGTTTTCATGCTTGGATCACCATGTTTTAGGTCAAAGTCACCATTGAGGACTTCTAGGATTTATTCTGAGTTAATAGAGTCATTATACATTTAAAAAGACCCTTCTTGGGATTTTGAATCATGTAAAAAGGTTTAATATTGAGTAAAATATGAATTATGTGACGTCCACGTCAAGTCAGCCTAAAGGGGATCATGTCGACCTAAGAGACACCTATTCAACCTCACATGGAGCCTATAAAAGTAAGGAAATCGAATTAATTTGGAGCACACTCTCTCACAGCAAGTTCAATATCTCTTGTAGCTAGGAAAAGTGCAAAGTCCATGGTTGGGAAACCGAAAGAAGTGTGAGTTTAGGGAATTCTAAGTAGAAGAAGAAAAACAAAATTTTGGTGCATCACTCTCTCTGTTTCATGCACTATATTGGGAGATAAACGCCTTCCAAGCTTTGCGGCTACTGGATGTCGTATGCTGATGGAAGTTGCTACCTAGTCGAAGTTGTTGTAAAGGGATCGAAGATCTGGGAGGATGACTTGGTGTGGATGGAAGGCCTGGTATATGTCTAGGGTGAAGATTCTATAAGATACTATTAAAAGGAATAGTTATCTTGACTAGGTTTTCCCCTTGAGGGGGATTTTTCCCTGGCATAGTGCCTACATCTGGTGTCTATTTTTTGATGTGATGTTGCTTTGGTAATTGCTTGCTGAACTAAAAGAAAGAAGATATAAAGAATCGTAATAACAAGAAACATCACAAGTAATTATCAATAATAGGAAAATATTTCTATCTTTATGATTTTATAACACAAAGAAGGTTTGTTAATCCTTATGTTCACATGGGATATAATTTCCACGAAATTTCCTCGCACTAGAAACCTCTCGACATAATTTCCAAAAAAAATTCCAATCACCAGAAAGCTCGGGACATAATTTCTAGGAAATTGATTGGATAAATCTTTGACAACGTTGTTCAATAATTGACTGAATATGTTAAAATAGCTAAGTACTCCCGCATGAAGAATTTTCTAAAAATAGAGATTCAGTTAACTGATTCAAGTTGATTTAAGTCGATTTAAGTCATATTTTGGGTAAAGTCGAATTTAGAGTATGTGCCCATGTTGAGTTATTTTAGGCGTGTCACTATTTGAAAAATTTTAAATACCCCTCACCAGGTTCATTGCAATCTTCAAGTTTGTGTGATCAAGGAAGAGCCACAGCTCGTGTTATTGTGTGTGAATTATTTGTATTATTTTGTGTCATTACTCCTATGTCTTTCTAAGAAATTGGTATGAGAGAGAGGTTACAAAGTGCCAAGGGAGAACGTTTCAACAAAAATCCATGAGGAAGGAAAGAAGAATATTTTTTCTCTTTGTTAGAGCTAAAACACACCTTACAGTGGTATTCAGGGCGTTATAACACACGAGGTCTAAGAAAAGACGTGTTATGGGTCGTTGGGAGTGTTAGTTCACTAACGTGATCTACCTTCACGTAGAGAATGTTAAAACATAGGCCTCGTGCAACTAATGTCGCATTAATCAAGTGGTGAGTTTTTGTTTAAAAAGGGGAAAAGTCAAAACGTCCAAAAATCAAAGTTCCTTTTTTATTAAAAAAAAAAAAAATTGGGAAGTGTTTTTAAAGGTTATGTTATAAAGTGTTGATTCATGCAATTATACATAAAAGAGCTCTTTATAAAGTTATTAGAAATAATAAAGGGTCATTTTTTTAAAGGATTTGCAAAGTCTTATAGAAAGAAAGTTTTTTTTGAAAAAGAGCTTGAAAGGTTTATAAGTTTTTTCTTTATAAAAAGAGCTTTAGTATTATTTGAAGAGAAATTTTTAAAGATGGCTTCATATATTTTCTAGCCCCAATTTCGACCATTTACAGACAAGGATTATGATGTGTGGTCCATTAAGATGGAGACCACGTTAAAGGCTCATGATGTGTGGAATCATGTCCAATTTGGGTTTCAAGAATATAAAAATGCAACAAAAGAACGAGCCCTCCCTAATGCAGAGAGGGAATTATGAAAAAAGACAAAAAAAAGAATGCGCAAGTGTTGCAACTTATCCAGTAGTAAGTGGAACAAACAATGTTCCAGAAGATTATGATACGTCTTCAACAAAGACGACATGGGAGACTTTGGTGACAAGCTATAAAGGTATGACCAAAGTTAATATTGTTAAGTTGCAGAATACTAGAAGGGATTTTGAAATTCTGCACATGAAAGAGTCAGAGGACATCGATTCTTTCATGAATCAGGTCATGATTGTTGTAAATAAGTTAAAGATTTATGATGATGATATTAGAGATCAAAAAGTGGTTGAGAAGGTCCTCATATCTTTATCTACCAAATTTGATGTTGTAGTAGTAGCCATAGAAGAAGCCAAGGGTTTGGAAACACTAACAGTTGATGAGTTGATGGTATCACTTTTATCCCATGAGGGAAGGATAAACATAAATAACGATTACACTTTAGAAACCACTTCCAAAAGTCATGCTTCTATCTCAAGAGACAAAGATCGAGGCAGAGGTAAATTTCGAGGTAGAGGACGAGGTGAAATACATGGTGGTTAGAGAGATGAACGAGAAGAGAAGGAACAAGAAAGTGTAGGAAACAAGAGAAGCTTCAACAATAATCAAAGAGTTGAAAAATCAAAGGTGAGATGTTATTATTGCAATAAATTTTGTTACTATGCCCGTGATTGCAGGAAGAAGATAGCTTATTAAGGAAACCGGAGAGTTAATGTCACTAGAGAAAATATTAACTCCATGTTCATATCTTTCCATACCATGCATGAACCCTTATGGTAATGTGTGGCTATTAGATAGTGGTTGCAATAAAAACATGACAAGAAACAAGAATTTGGTTGCAAATAAGGATAAAAAAATTGAATATTGAGGTAAAGTTGGGGACTGACAAGACTATGGATGTAGATGATGAACGACTGGTCAACATTATGACCAAGCAGGGGGGGACAAAGACAATTTCAGAGGTATATTATGTCCCTAGTCTCAAACATAATTTGATAAGTGTTGGTCAATTGATGTAGAAGGGATACAAAGTCATCTTTCAAGGACAAGAGTGTGTTATATATGACAAGCCCCCAAGAAAGAAGTTGATAGAAAAGGTTCAAATGATGAGGAACAAATTCTTTCCTCTAATTATGAATTATAATGATCAAGTCAATTCTTTTACATTTGCATTTTCTAATGATGGTTGTTTATGACCATTCTGGTTTGGACACTTGCACTTCTTTGGTTTAAGATTTTTGTAGAAGAAATAGATGGTTAGAGGATTACCTCCCATCAAATAACCAAATCGTACTTCTGATTTTTTCATCTTGGGAAAGCAACACCATGAAATTTTTCCAAAGGGAGTTGCATACAGAGAAAATAAACCTCTTAAGCTAGTGCATACAAACCTGTGTGTACCTATGAGGACATAGTCAATTGGTTGAAGTTGTTACTTCCTCACTTTCATTGATGGTTATAGCAGAAAGACTTGGGTTTACTTCTTGAAGTAGAAGCATGAAACTTTTGCAAAGTTCAAAGAATTCAAAGCCTTAGAAGAGAACCAAAGTGATCAGAATATCAAGGTATTGAGGTCAGATCGTGTTGGAGAATATGATTCAAAGGCATTCCATGATTACTGAAAAAAACATGGAATTAGAAGGAAGTTTACAACCAGGTATACACCATAGAAGAACGGTGTAGCAGAGAGAAAGAATAAAACCATTATGAATATTCCAAGGAGCGTGTGGAAAGGTAGAAACTTATCTAATGAGTATTGGGAAAAAGTAGTTGCATGTGTTGTTTATGTGATAAACAAATATCCTACAAAGAGTGTGATGAACAGAGTACCAGAAGAAGCATTTTCATGTATGTCTTGCAGCGTATCTCATCTCATATTGTTTGGATGTGTAGCTTATGCACATGTGCCTAAAGATCTAAGTGGCAACACTAGTAGAAAATAGAATTAATTACTAAAAAAACGACTAAAATTTGCATATAAACGACTATTTTTCGGTCGGTGACCAATAGTAGCTAATTTACAGTATCTTATAACGCGACCAACTTTTAGTCATTTTTAGCTTAGTCATTAATTGGTTATCTCAATTTTGTTGTCTAGTAGTATATTTGGTCATTAATTTAGTCAGTGATTTGGTCGTTAATTTAGTCATTGATTTGATCATTAATTTAGTCACTGATTTGGTCATTAATTTGGTCATTGATTTAGTCATTGATTTAATCTTTGATTTGGTCATTAATTGTCACAATTAATGACCAAATATACAACAAAATATATTACTATATGATCACCCAAGAAAACCAATTAATGACCATAGAAATATGACCAAAATGTTGGTCATGTTATAAGACACTGTAAATTAGCTACTAATAGTCATATATATGCAAGTTTTAGTCATATTTTGAAACCAATTAATGACCGAAGAAATATGACTACATTTTGGTCGTGTTATAAGATACTGTAAATTAGCTACTAATAGTCATATATATGCAAAATTTAGTCGTCATTTGTAATCACAAATTTATCATTTGCAGTAGTCATTTATCTTTTTTTGGTAGTTTCATATTCATTATATAAACGACTAATTTAGTAGTTTATATTCATTTCATTTACTTTCATTAATAATCATTATAAATGACTAATTTAGTCATATATTCACTTTATTTGTGTTCATCATTAATCAATATAAACTACTAATTTAGTAGTTTCAAATTTATTTTGTATTTATTATTAGTGAACATAAATTAATTTGTATAATTTAAAAAATGTCATACAATGTGCATGTTCATCTAATATAAAAACACAAAGTTGCATATGTTAATTAGAATACTAAACAATATCAAATGCAACTATAAATAATTTCAACCACATAAATTATATTATATGAAATGTTAAAGTATTACAATATGGGTTTCCAACTTAATATTGGTTGGACTACAATTTACACACAAAATGATGTTTCATCACTTCAAAACATTATCATTGTGTTGTCAAGGCATTGTTGGGGAATTCACAAACTTGGAAGACTTGACCATCGGTCTTTATATGTGTGTCTTATGTGGGATATTGGCTCTAAGGGTATCACAAGACCAGTTCTCCTTTCTCTCTTTTTGCATTTGTCGCTCCAATGTTATTACTCCCCTCTTTTTTCAATTCCCGCTTCTTACCATCAATACTGGGTTCATTTTCTGAAAACAAAAGAATATATAATGTAGAGTGTAAGACATGAAAGACAATGAACACTAGAATATAAACTAAATTAGACTATAAATATTTTATACGACATATACCTCAACATCAGCAATGTCAAAGCCATTTTTCCCCATACAAGTAAGAAACTCGAACAAATTTTCTTCATTGGGGCGATAATGGCCACTATAATGTGGCCAAATAACCTATATAAACAAAGCAAAGAAAATGTCACCATATATAGAAAAGAATGCCTTAGTAACTTAGTATTCAAATTTCAAGGAAAGCTTAGGAAAAATCATGTCAACTAAGTTATATGCTAAAAAACTCAAGCTGTAGATAATTTGTGAAAACAAATAATATGAGGTGTGATGTTTAATCCTTGTCGTTTTATTCACAACATTTCATTTTCTAACACATGAACTCAGTCAAGTACATAAACAACATGTACTCAAATAACAACATGAAAGTAATATTTTCTGATAGTCATGAAAATATTTTAACACAAAATAGCTATAAGGATTCCAATCAATATAGTGTAATACTAATTTCATCTTCAAGCTTTGGTTTTTGTTTAAATGAACATGATACTAAGTATTTTCAATTTCATAGTTAAAAGACAAAACAAAATCAAAAGAAACATCCAAAATACAATCAAACAATAAAGAGAGGATATCATGGAATGGAAATTGCAATTATAAAATATTTGTTTACCTGTCCACCAATGTCGAGTCTAGCATTCCTAAAACATTTTCTTGCCCAAAATAACCATGAGTTGAAATAATCACAACATTAAAAACCATAGGAATTCCTACTAGAAACATTTCCAAAGTCGGTAGCTCAAGTGGCTAAGCGATCTCTAACAGTGAATGAACCATATCCAAGATGTAATATGCATTGTTTCCCCATCCTTTTTCCAATCACATTTCATGTAACATTCCCACAACAGAGTCAAGTAACAATCAAACAAATACTTTGACATTTGTTTTTATCTTTTATATCTATAAAATTTGAATCTAATCTTTTTATGTTACAACTTTGTTGAGACCATCTACTGTATAGTCAAAAATAGAAAAGGAGCCATTAGTCATACCTACCCATGGTCTCTTGTAGGAATGATAGAAGAATAGATTGAGCCATTAATTAGAATTGCAAAAATATTGAGGAAAGACAATTCATTATCTAGTTAACCAATTGCACATTGAACCCTATATGGATGAGTAGCCCTAAATAAAGCCAGTTTTCTCTATCATATGCCTTGGAAAGACAAAATCACTAAAATTTCTTGTAATTTTTTGGTTTGATGTTATAAATTCCTTCTTGGGCTACTCCTATTCCATAATGGATTTGTTTCCCGGGAAGGATGAAAATTTATTCTAATGACACAAAATCAGCTTAGTGGATTTTGACCCTACATGCACTAATTTTTGCAATGATTTTGTAGATGTAATTACATAGTGATATGGGTCTGAAATCATCTCATTCTTGTCTATTTTTTGGGATTAAAGCCTTAAATGTTGAATTGAAAGCTCCCAAATCCTGCATGTGTATTTTAATTTGTCAGCAATTCTTAATTGCTATGTTTGAAGGAAGTCATAGAACCCCTAGAAGAATTATATTGTCTTGCGAAGTGGCTGAGGGTTCTTACACTTTTGGAAACAGTGAAAAATTGTTTGTAATTCTTCCTTTGATATTTGATTCCATCAATGCCTCAATTACCCACCTCACCTACAAAACTGGGGAAATATGAAGTCATCTTTAACTATTGCTCTTAAATTTATTCTATCATCCTCTTTATAAATTCCCTCAAAATGGTATGTTGATGAGAAAATTGCTCCTCGAGATGAGACACCTTCTCATGAGGCAAAGTTCATTGATAAACACCATCTTGAGGAAATTGTTCATTATACTTATGAGATTTTGAAGAGAGAAAAGATTGGATATTTAGTAAAGGATATGCACAAATGTTGGTGATTTGGTACAAGGAAAGACATGGATAGTAAGAGAATTGTGGAGATTCTCTACAACTCTTTTCCCAAATGTGACACGTGAGGATGTATGCTTATTAAAAAATTATACTTGAGAATGTGCGCCATTTTGAAGGCAAGACTATTTTGGATGTAGGCGCAAGAAATTTGACACGAGCTCTTGCACCCGACCCAACAGTCCACGTGCTTACCTATGACTACGATCTATGCACTTCCCAGCTTGTCAACCATAGTTGCTCCAATTCTCGATCATATTGTGCTTGACAGCACGTCACTGTGACTTCAACTAGGCTACTAAACCACATGTGTGGTGGCTACTAATTAACCTGCACTGACACAAGTCTAGCTAGCTCTGATAAAACCCCTCGATCCACAAACTAATTATGTTGAATCCTACCCTTCTATCGGTCATTTATGTGTCCTTTTCCTCACGATTTCTCAACGGCTGAGTGGTGTCGACTAGTATAGCACATGTTGCTTCATTCTTAGTGAGTTGCCACCTTATGCTTCTTGTGGTTTTGTTTTTTTCGAGTGCAGGCTTGCGTGCAGGCCACAGTTCTTCCACCAATTACTTTTGACAATACCTTCCCACCTCTCCTAGCAAACTACTCTTGAAACTACGTGCTTCTTCGAGGTGATGCTGGTAGATCCTTTTCTGCCAACCAAAATGTCGCCCACCCCTTCTTTGCGCAGTTTTATTTTCTTATTGGCGGCATGGTTTGACCCTTATTTCAACCACTTTTTTTTTGCCATGATTGACACAACCACTTCACTTGTTGAAATTCAACATTTGCAATCTTCCCACCTCCGTCACCTGATGAGTATGAATTCTTAAACTCTCTTCTATCATTATCCAAAACATTTATTTCCTAGACACGTGATTTTGCAAATAAAGGTTTTTTTGCAGCATAAGTCCTTGTCAAAATTTCATCTCTCATACCAACTGGCATCCGGTCAGAACTGCACCTTGAAATCAGAAATACACCTATTCGTCTATTACTCGGAGATGTGAATGGTGGAATATCTGCTAGAGCACTCTTAGCATATGGCAGAGGTTGAGCCCTCCCTCCTATTCCCTTTCCAAGACCTCCCTTAGGACCAAGAGGCAAGTGGCCATCATCAGAAGCTCTGTGTGTTGAAGGGCTTGGCATAGACTGATTTTCAAATTGAGCCCAATCCACAATCTAAGCATCTTGACTGGTGAATCCATAGTCACGTGATCCCATATGGGGTTGTGGCCCTTTAATCCCACCCATATGTGGAAGTGAACCCATTTGTGCACGTGCCATGTAAGGTGGCATCGCAGGTCCTCTCACACCATGATCAAGTGGTGTCACAAGTCTCCGACCTGCATGTCCCATATTGGTACCTCGAGAGCAGCCTCCCTATCCAAGTAGTTCTTGCATAGCATCCCAATGCACTTCCTCTATTTTCTTGTGGCCCTCAACCTTCCACCTTTGTTTCCATCCATTCCTCATCAGATCAATCAAATCCTTCAACATGAACCTCAGCCTAGAGGGAAGCCCTTGGGTATTGGACATTTTTTTCATCCTATCAAAATAAGCATCAATATGTTCCTTGGCCTTTGAATGGTCAATCATATGACCAATAGTGCTCATCAGTTTGCACAAAGCTTCAACATTTTCGTCCTCTGCATGTTGAAATTCACCAATTAATTTCCTGATGAATGCATGCATAATTCTTTCGGTCAGCATACTTTCTTTATAAAGCTCACCAATAAACCTTATATTTCCTAGCATTCATCATTGTGTTACAACCTTCTTCTCTCGTATTTCTTCTACTGAAAGGATTTTTTCACCATCCTCTTCTTCTTTCTTAGCCTCTGCCTCTTCTCTTTCATCTTTTTCATATTCTTCTTGACATTTGTTCAAAAGAACTCGCTTGAAAACAACCTTCTCATTATCTTCATAAAATTCTGGTAATCTTGCAGCAGGTTGAAAGCAGAATTTTGCATACATTTCACAAAAAGTCGTCTCCATCAAGGCTTTGTCAAATATTTGAGATATTATACCATGAAGACATGATTCAGAGTCAATTTTAAGTTCTTTGACCTGTTCAAAATTTTTTTCAAAGTTTTGGGGCGTTAATTTATTAAGGATGGATTTAAATTGTCATTTTTTCAACTAATCCTCATCAGAAACCTTGCCCACTTCATATCGGTTCTCTGATTTATGAATTGTGGGCAGAGAAGGCTGTGGAGGAGGAATCAAACCCTTCTGCGAACCAAAATCACACTTCCACCTATCAGCATCAAAATTATTTCTCACTAGTCCAACTTATGGAAATGGTGCTTGCACATAAGGCCCTCCGGGAAGGATGCCATTCATACTCATTTGTGTTGCACAAGTATTTCTTGCAAAGCCAGTATTATAAATTTGACCAAGTTGAAACATAGAAGAGGAACCATTTAGACCTGCATCCATCTGCATATCACAGCCGGCAGCAAAAGCATCCACCGGCTTGGCCCATCTATCATCATCCAAACTGGCCATATTTCTCCCACGACGTTCAAGTAGATAATTCCCACTCGGATGCCTTTCAAGACCTCTTGCAGTGCTTGCTAATGCATCAGCCTCTCCTACATGACTTGCAAGTGCTTGGGAATTTCCAATTAATTCAACAGTGTCCAACAACATGGCCAACAACCTACAGAAGACCATGGCCAAGGTTCACATCTTCCTCCTCCTCTTGAACCTTATAAGCATTATATAAATCACTAGTGGGAGCTGCAACATTTGCCTTCCTGATAAATAAAAAATAAAAAAATAAAAAATAAAAAAAAATCTTCTTTTTCTTCTTCTTGTTGACAACTACCTTGGTAGCATCACCAATATTTGCAACATTATTCTTCACAGAAACATTGGAAGAACTTTTATTCTCCTTTTCTGAAATTGCTACCCAAAATGCTGAAACTTTTGGTGCCTCTAAGCTTGTTCGCGTGTCAGAGAAACCTCCAGAAAGTGCACCAGCAGGAAAAAATGTCCAAAAACGTTATTACAAGAAAAACATGGCCAAAAACCTACAAAAGACGTACAATCAAATGAGACAAATGATAAATGACAAATAAACAATATGCAACAAATACCATCTACTACTTGCAAAACTATTGAAGTAATGGGCATATACAGATTTGTTAGATTTATAGGTTAATGATTAATCATAAGAAACCGAAAAATTTGTATTCACACAAATGACAACTCTAATATTTTTGAACATTCAAGAGGATGAATAGGGTTTAAAAAATAGTGTCTGAGGTACTTTGTGTTTAAATGTACATACTTAATTCTATTTTAACTCAGAAAAATTAAAAGAAAGTCATTGTATTTCATTTCTGGAGTTTCTGGGCAAAAATAAAGGGATTTGTTGTACTTTTTCTAAGTTCATAAATACTTAGAAATTTACTTCTTTTAGAAAAAAAATCAGATCAATGATTTGAATATAAATCTGGGTTTAGTGTAGAATTTTTTATATACCAATGAATTTTCAGATTTTTCTGTGCCCAAGTTTTGGAAATATTGTTATTTTTCTATTATCCCTATTTGGGATATTACCTACTACAATTGGTAAAAGCAAACTCTAGCTATTTGGAATGCTAAATCTAAACAATAGTTCTAAATTTGGGACAAGGATGAGTCTGGTATATGCAACTTGGAAGCATGCATGTGCCCTCACTTTCTCTCTCTATATCGTTGCCACTTTCCTTCCACAACAAATTAGTGTCCAACCATCACTTTGCTCTCTATTTGTTGCACATAGGAAACTAGGAAGATGGATCTGCTGGAGCATATCATTACATGGTATAAATCAGTCCTATTGATATGCCATCAGTGTTAGAGAGCTAATTGAGAAATAGATAAAAACTATAAATTCTTTCTTTGCAAGGAAAGTGTTCTCCACCAAACCTAGTCTCTCCCTCATCATCTTAAACTTTGCATTTGCTAGGGGCTTTGTAAAAATATCTGAAACTTGTGAATCCGAAAGAATGTACTCAAGAACCACCACCCTTGTAGTGTAATTAACTCCACAATTTATATAAATCACATAAATGTAGAGCAGAACCCAAGAACACAAGAGAAAAGAGAAATAAACCCTAAGAAAGATCTATTTGATGATAAAAAATAGAGAGCTATGTTTACTTTCCACTTAAAGGGGGAAACCTCCAAGAGGAATTCTCCAAATACATACATAATTCTTGACAAAACATTACGTATCCTTCTACTTAATATATAACTATCCATAGAAAATGTTATCTATCTATGGGCCCACTTATATTGAGAGCCTACTAGCTATTTTGGGCCTTATTAACAAAGTTGATCCTTTTTACAATGAGTGATTGTTAACTAACTATTCAATGGGCCTTATGCAATGAAGGTGGCCTCATATGTTGATAAATATAAAGTATTTCTTCAATGGGCCTTATGCAGTGAAAGTGGACAACTCTAATGTTAGATTTGTTGCCAATATTTTTTATTTACTGATAGCTCTAATAGTAACACCACTGCTTTCTTTCCTTCCTCTGTATACCATGCTAGCGCACCCAAGGGAATGCTAGATTTGTTTCCACTTTTCATCAAGCGCACTTAAGAGGAACTAATTTTGACAAGTGGCAACTAGACATTCCTCAGACAGTTGAGGGACATCTACCCATCTTCAGGAGCATTTACATCACCAATTTTCTGGGATGTGGGTAACATCCCAAAAGAAAACGAGATGTCCCCAATAGTTTCCTTGTACCTCATGGATAGGGAAACACTAAAGTCTAAGCCAACCCACTTTCATTTTGCATATGATGGTGGTCAGATCCATTCAGGGGGGACTGACAGTGAGCATAGATCCACTGATTGATCCATCCATGGATGCATCCCTTAGGGGTGGGACACATCCTTAATGCAACTAAGTCCCATCTAAGATAAAAGAGACAAGGATAAAAAAAAATCTCATGCATACATGAGAATGGACTATAGCATTTATCAGTGACAGAAATAGAACACATAAAATCATAAAATCATTTCATCTAACACAGTTATCTATGAATACTTGAGTCTAAGACTCTTACAAAAATTGTCACATGTCATTTCTGATGTATGTATGAGTAATTATTAGGGTAGGTGTTCCCATGTGTGGGTGCACATCTCACATATTTGGTAGGAAAATGACAACATATCCTCCCAAGCTGGTGGGCATCCCCAACCAATAAATAAATGCATGATTGGTGGACCCTGTTACCCATCATATGGCATGAGAATTAATCCAGTAGAAGACCGCACCCAAGCAGGCTGCACTTGGAGAATTTTGGCCCTCTGGCTTGTTACCTCTCATGTTATAGAAGGCTTGTTACCTCTCATGTTATAGGAGGCCTCAACTTGTGAATTTTTTCAATACTCTTGTCATTTCCATCATAAAGGGAGGAGAAGCAAACTTATGTTTTGGGCCACAGACATAAGAGGGCTGACAGCGTGGAGAAGAGGGCAGTTCAGGGCACTCTTGGTGACTGTTATGAAGGTCGATTTGCTGTTCTAGAGGGCCAAGGCAGAGGGGAGAATTTTTGTATGTTTTAGGGTATGTTAGGGTGTTTAGACCCTTGGAAGAGACAATTTCATCCCTAGATGGCTGTTGTGGGAAGGCCACAGGCCTAAACCAACCTAAACAGAGTTGCGTAGGGTAGTGTTAGGGTTGGTTCATGCCCAGGACAGCAGCGTTGAGGAGGAGGGTACTTCCAAAGGGCAACCACTTTCATCTAGAGAAATTCTGGGCAGAATTGAAGGCTAGAATAATGGACTGTGTGATGCCCTAACCAGGCCTAGATTGCAGCATTGAAGGAGACCTCAAAACAGTGAGCTTAAGGTATGTATTTCAGTGCATTCTTGTAGATGTTGGATCCTAACTTGTGGATCATTTGTAAATCGTGATAGGGCAGCATGTGGAATTCAATGAGGAGGGGGCAGATCTCATGGTTATATGCCCTAAACCAGTGATAGTTGCCACAGTGATTGGGCAGCAAACTTGGAGCGAGATTTTGTCAAGTATTGGGTCAAAGTGATGACTATTGTGTGGATTAGTTTGACGGGCAGCTTGAGAAGGCCTTAGGAGTTGTTTGGAGGGAAAATTTGGAAAAGGAATTTCAAAGTGATCTTCATTGCTACAGTACCAAAACAAAGGAGGTGGTGATTTCCTGCCCAAATCATATTATGATCTTCTAATCATGGACCTATCCATACACTCAAACATGAGATCCACATCAGGTACCAAACCAAGATACTGTTTCAGGAGCTACAACAGTCCCCAAATTGTAAACATCGTTATAAAGGTCAAGGAAGTCCATCCTTACCTGAAAGGAGGCTAACCATATTAGATGGTTTGTAGGATATCTAACTTACAATCAAGGAGAGTACAAAAGTGTTCAACCAAATGATGGCTTTCATGTCCCTGCAACAACAGTGTGTAAATATCCCAAGTAGTAACCGAACTTTGTAGTGCCAAAATTCCTTCTGTCAGCTGGAGGAACCAACCCTATTAATTTAGCATCAATGCTAGCAAACTTCTCTTTCATCCAACTATATCTACTTAAAGTAGAGATGATGTTGGCAATTAGCCTTTTGATGCAATATCCCAAATTGCATAAGCATTTTTGAGGCATGCTGCTCAAATGAGTAGTTATAACTTATAAAGAGTCTAGACATGCATTTTGGTGCATTTTCATGTGTTATTTTGAAATAAACTTACAGTCAGAATTAAAGTTCTCCCACCTGCTTATCTTGGATCTTACTAATGAGACCCTTTCCAAACTGATTCATGAAATCTACAAGTGGTAAGTGAGCACTATTATAGACAGTTTTAGATATTTCTAAAGCATATCAGGACAGGAATTTCTTGTTATATTTGATAGTAACTATTGGTGTTCAGTCAACACATGTCACAGAGGTAGTTGGACATGATCAAGATAACGATGTTGCAGTGCTATGAATGAATGCGCCAAAAGATAAATTGATACCCATGGCAGTTGAAATTTCTACAAATCTTTTTGTAGGACAAAAAGTGTATGCAATTGGGAATCCATTTGGTTTGGATCACACCTTGATGAATGTTATCATTAGTGGGCTTTCCAGGTAGATAATTTCAGTTGCAACTGGCCATCTAATACACAATGTGCTTCAGACAGATGGTAAAGGACCATTGGAGGTCCTCTTCTTGATAGTTCAGGAAATTTTATTGGCATAAACACTTCTAAGCCTACAAGGGATCTTCTTCAATATGCTCAAGGAATGCAAGTTAACATTAGCTTAGCACCAAAAGGTGTCTCCGTGACTCTTCACCTACACAAGGAATCTTCTTCAAGGTTACTTCATTTGGGCACTTCAACAATGTTGTTACAATTAGGGTTTCTTATGTCTGAACTTTAACAACTACTTCCAAAGACTACTTCAATATGACCTTAACAAGGTTACTATCTCACAAGTCAAGGGCTATCTCCAGCACAAACTAAAATAATTTTCTTTTCTATCACAAGGGATGATCAAACTACAAAGATTTCAAACAATCCATCTTCATTGCACCAAAAATACTCCAAAGATACTTCTCCATAGGACATCTTCAATAAGTTGTTTCAACACTCTTCAAGGTATCTTCTAAGGTCAGTTTCAGTGTCCAAGATCTGCTTCTAGAATGCCTGTCAAGGTTTGCTCCAAGGATGATCACAGGGTCTGTTTTGTTTAACAAATGTCTTTAAGTGCTTCAAGAGTCACCAACAATGTCTCCAAGTTCAATATGCCCAAACAAAAACAATGTCTCCAACACCTTTTAAAAGGTTCAAGAACTGCTTCACTGTGGTGTCTTCAGATCTGCCACTAATATGAGATTTGTACTCTTACAAAAGGGAATCTGGTATACAAATTTAAGGTCTTACTTCACCAAAGGAGGATCTGCTTCTGATATGAGGATAGTTCCAAATTCTGAGCCTAGTTTCAACAAATTAGAGCCCTATCCACATTCAAAAGGCCAAATGAAGTCCTGAAATGATTGATAGGCCGACTTCCATAGAGGGTAATAAATTTTTGTTACAGACCCGAGCTACAGAGGAGTTGAGAGCTACAGGTCTGAGATTTCAGGCCTTTAGTAGGCCAGTTCTGTGATCAACATGTCTGCAACTATGCTACAAGTCTGAGGAAAAAAGTTGCAGGTTTGTGTATTTTAGTACTTCCACAGGCCGAGTGTCAGAGGTTCCACAAGGGCCGAGAATCTTAGTATTACAAAGCCAAAATTAATGTCTTCGAAGGCTTGAGATAAGGAATGTAACAAAAGTTAAATTTAGCTCACAAGATATAACCCAAAAACCTTTCCTCTTTACTAAACTTTTGTTTGTACTTCCTTGACCGAGTTTTTCTCGACTAGGAGTGATGAGGTTACTTTGGTATTTATAGTTTTTTGCCACAATGAAAGGACATGTTGGTTGCCTTAAGAGCCGACTTAAGTGCTAGAGAGCTGACCTGACATTTAGTCGACCTGTTCAACAAATGTATTAAAATTTGCATTTTTAATTTTTCGTCTTGTGCATGCTTATTATTGAATTTATTTCAGTCATTAGATGATGGTGGATTTACAAGTTTTTTAGTGTCCGCAATTTCCACCATAGTAGGCTCATGTTACTACTGCTGTCACACTTTTGTTTTTCTGTTGTGAAACTCATTTATACACTGATTTCTCTTCTGCTAACACTGTGTGTGCTTCAGGTAGTCCTCAAGTCTATCCTTTAAGACAAACCAGGCTAGCTTAAGTCTACTCTTTAAATTTGTTTTCAAATCTATTCCTTTTGCTGAGCTAAATCAACCATTAATTTTGTTCTTCCATACTAGCTTGCACAAGCCTAGAACAGGTCTCACTAAAATCCTTTGACTGATCTGATTTTGGCCTTCAATTTTTTATATGAATACAATCTTGAAACTATAATAAGGTTTGTCTTTGGAGCTCAATATTCCACAAAAAAATAGTTTTCATTTAGTCCTTGAAAAACAGACCTAAACAACTCAAAACAACTCCTTTTTTTCAGAAGATACAATGGTCAAAACAACCTTTGATTTCGGTCCACAGTGGTCCCTTTTCAATTAACTATTCAACGTTAAACTAGCCCATATACCAGCATCCTAAGGCATCTTTCTTAAGGTTTTCAAGATTAGGACAATTCTTCAACAAAGACTAGGACATCAAAAGGATCTGGGGCTTGTCATAATATAGATAGGGGCATATATAACAAGGGTATTTTAACCATTAGGTTTTGCTAGGGCATCATATAGTCAAATATCTATGACGTGCTTCAACAGTGCTTGCCATCTTATTGACATCAAAGACAACTTTGGTCAACACTCTCAAACATTCTAAAATAATTCTAGAAACCATGCCTAAAGCTAAGCTAGTCTCCTAAGATCTGACCACCAAGTATGTGTAGGTTGTAGTGATTTGGGGCATTCATTCTAGCGGTGCAGTGATTAGGATGTGAAACTTGGAGGTGGAGCCTAGGCTGAGATTTTTCAAAGGCTTTTAATGGCATCAAATATGGAAGATGAACATGCAAAAATGACTTCGTGTAGGCTTGACGTAATGCCTTTGTTGGAGCAGCCAAGCATGCACTCTGAGACTTGTTTCTATCATGCTAGATAATTGTATCTACAGGTCTGAATGACTCCTGAAATGGGTCCAAATTCAAGTTTTTTTGGGTAGCATGTAGTAGTTAATCAGTTAAAATTGAGTATTTTACCATTTTATGGGGTTTTACCACCAATTGTGCATCGTAGCATTAATTCTATCAATATATTGTTAAACCATCTTATGAGAGCAACCATGGTAGATTTTGGAATTTCCAAAGAATAAACATTTTATGGTTGGAATTCAAGTGTCAAGGAAACATACGATGATAGTGACCCTGACTATCTGTCAGCAAACACCTTTTACAACAAAACATGATATATATAATTTTACAGCAAAACACGATATATACTCCTATGAATATAAAACAACACATAAGTATTTCCTCATGCTGTGGTTTATTCATGATAGGAAAATTTCCCTCTAGAGCTATTATGCTATATGATGGGTAGTCTTAGCTGGTGATCTGATGCAAGGTTTTGAGGCCTATTTGGCATAAGACTGTTGCTATTCTAGAACAGAAAATGGAAGCCATTTTCTTTAGTTAGTATATCCCCTTCTCCAATGTGATACTCATCAAGTTAAGAAAGAGCTAAGTGTAAAAAGAAACAAACAACAAGTAGTGTATTATTCCTTGTGTTCACCTTC
This sequence comes from Pinus albicaulis, assembly GCA_034641835.2. Classification (NCBI taxonomy): domain Eukaryota; kingdom Viridiplantae; phylum Streptophyta; class Pinopsida; order Pinales; family Pinaceae; genus Pinus; species Pinus albicaulis. The sequence goes on along the minus strand of JAXQQM020071177.1, from coordinate 34,549 downwards.
ATCTGATTTGTTTGTACAAAGAGGGATCTATTCTAAAGAAGTGTTTTATGGCCTAAAAGATGTTAGGCCTAATTGTGTAGAGTGAAGCTCCTTGCCATGGTCAAGAGGTATGTTTTAAAGGGGATTCCACTTGGCACATAATCCTAGGTTGCTTCATTTCCTAACAAATGTAATTTTTTTATTTTTTATTTTGTATTTTGAGGTTGATTCATTTATGGGGGTGGGGGGTTAGTTATAGTAACCTAAGTTTATTTATTTCCCCTTAACCATTGTTTCCTATTCTTGGAGAGATAGTTGGGTCATTGGAGAAAGAGCCTTAACTGCCTTTTCTATTTTGAGATTGTAATTGGTTTGCATTTATGATGAGTGATGAATAACCTAGATCGAAGGAGTGCTGCCCTAGATGGCACCTTAGCACATTTTTTAAGGTCACTCCATTTTATAGAGCTTGTTGTAACTTATAATGGCCATGTTGACAATCCTGCACACATTTTTAGGGTGTATTCTTAAGGGGTGAATTGGCTACTTCCTTGGAGAGTATGAGCTAGCTCACCTTGACCTATTGGGGATATGTTGACTTACTAATACTGATATGGGTGAGATTATGGAGAGACAGTTGGGTCATTTGAGAAAGAGCCTTAACTTCCTTTGCTATTTTGAGCTTATAATTGGTTTGCATTTATGATGAGTGATGAATCACCTAGATCGAAGGAGTGCTCCCCTAGCTGGCAGCCTGGCACCTTAGCACATTATTTAAGGTCACTCCATTTGCTAAAGTTTGTTGTAACTTACAATGGCCAAGTTGACCATTCTGCACACATTTTTAGGGTGTATTCTTAAGGGATGAATTGGCTACTTCTGGTCTCAATACCTTGTATGCCTTTGTTACATTATGCATTTTATCCATTGCTGCAATAGGTAACCTACAGCAATCTGTTATCTCTTTTATTGTAATTTATTTGTCTTTCTACTCTGCTCTCATTCATTGCTATATTGATATTTTTATAGTAAATAATTTACTCCTAATGGTGCAATTAAGTTGGTTTCAAAGGATTCATCACCATATAATGTAATAGCAATGGGAACCCAGGACTATAGCATCACTGCGTGGACCACAGCTAGTCCATGCCCTATTTTTATTTTTGATAAGTCTTAGAGCCATTAGCTAAACATTATAATTGGTTTGATGCCCCAATCTAACTCTAAAGTTAATGCTATGAGATTCACTATATAAAACACTTCTACCTACCTCTATAGAACTAGGGTCATCATCGAAAATATGCCCATGCACCATCCTTACCCACTTCTACAACAATTTTTCCTAGGAGTCTTAGGTGCTCTTGTACGAGAAAACTATTTTAAAGAATTGAGACCACATCAAATAGGAAAAAAGAACATTGAATAGGAAGAATTTTCCTATCTTTAAAAATAAGTTGACATTCTGACTTGCCTAATACCGAAGCTAGGATCTAGGGAAGTTCTTTGTAATCCTTCAGCCGAAGAGTTATGACACCAACCTCTTAGACCATTTTCAGTGCTGATTCATCATATTTTTCAACCTAGTCAAATGTTTATTCTCCTCTAAACTTGCATAGTGTAGTTACGGTCCGTAATGAAGATGTTTATGGAGGTATTTTCACATGCATGCATATTTGCACCTATCGAGTCTTGCTCTATTCCTTCTCGAATATTATACCAAGTCAGTATTTTTTGTTTAGTGCAAACCACATAAAATTCAAGCCCTTGAGGGATATTTAAATATCAAACTCTCCCTCCACCACACATGATTCCTCTTCTCCCCATCTAAACTAATAGCGATATATCTAGCTTTTGGGGTATAAACCCTAGAAGGTTCTTTGATCATATGAGCTTGTCTATATTCTTAGTCAATCTGACATGGCTAGACTTGAGTCTTGCAATAAAAACGCCTAGGAATGAGAATCATCACCTCTAAAATCTAATGAAATCCACCTTTGACCTCCAAAGAATATAGTAATTTTAGGAACTACAATCGAGAAAGATTAAAAGTATCTTGTCCCTCAACTTGAGAACCATATGGAGTCGTAGGTCAACATGGGAAATTAATCCATAGGGGGAACCTTGTTTCATTCATATTGGAAGTTGGATGGTGGTTGAAGAGTTCTTTCATAATACTATGTGGTTGATACACTTGTTGCACACTTCTTATTTTATCCAATAGTTAACTTATCCGCTATCCCCCGTCTTCTAAAATTCCAATTTGCGAATACTGAGATCGGTGCTCTTGAAGGATAAAGTTAATAAAACTTTCTCATGAAAAAGAGGCATCCAAAGGAGGAAAAATTCTATGTGATAGGTTAGAGCTCAAAATAATTATGCTAAATTGGAATGAGAAGTAGGGATAATAAAGGCAGATACACAAAGCTCCATGTTTCTCTGCGGGAAAACTGATTAACCTTATCTAATAGTTATCACTTAGTGTCCATCTTCTAAAATTCCAATGTTGACGAGGTCAATTCCCTTGGAGAGGGATAAAGTTAATAAAAATTTCTCATGACCACAAGAGGCATTAAAGGAGAAAAGTGGCACGTGGGTTGAAACAAATAATTAGCCTAGTTGGAATGAGAAGCAAGGGTAAGAAGACGAAGGTAAACATGCTTCAACTGCGACAAAAAATGGTCTTTATGTCAAATTTTTAAGGAAAAAAATATACATGAGGGAATAGAACTTGTCCACCTTGTGGGAGTCTTGAAATGATGATGTCCTTTAAGGATTAAACATAAGGAATAATATGATCCAAAAAAAGTTTAACAAGTAGTTGGATTTCCCAAGATGTCCAACATGGAGAAAAGGAAGACTTTTGGGAGTATGCATGGGTTGGACACTGCCGACCTCTCGAAGCATCTAAGCTGCGGACATAATCAGGTCAATTTGGGGTGAACCAAAACAAAGGATTATTGGATCAGTCCCAACAAACTATTTGGGTTCTATCGCTGAAATCAAATGGAAACATCCTTTAACATGACCAACAAATGTCTCGACTCACGACTGATGAGGCAAATTCAATCGAGGAGGCTCTATGATTTAGACTCACTAAATTCCAAAGCGAATAAGATGGCTTGTGTTGGAAATCCCACATCAAAGAGGATCCTACTCACTTAAAAAGAAGGATATGGCATGGTTCTATTAGAAGAGAATCAGATTCTTAGATTGAAAACTTGGAAGAAAATATGGAGACCCGGGAATATGGTCCAAAGTTACGGCCATTTCAATGGATAACGGTGAAAGGGAAAAATAATTACAAGAAAATGTGAAGAGAATAAGTGTACGAGTGCCCAACCGAGTCTAATGGATGTTAAAGGGATGAAGAAACCTATGATTACATCCTGACACAACATTTGCAAAAATAGGTATGGGCATCATGGTGGAAATGTTTATATTGTTCCCCCTTTGAAACAATAGATTTGAGGCTAATTTGAAAATGATCAGCCCACATGGAAATCTGGGTTATCAAGAAATTATAGAAATGTATTAAAAACTTCATATTATATGAAGTCGAATGTAAGTGGGTTTTATTTTGGGTGGTTAGGAGGAATGATTGTTATCCTCACAGCTCCGGAGTTCAATTCCCACAAGTGATATGATGAGCTCATATCGAGTGTATTGTTGCAATGGCTTCGAAGCCTTCTTGTTGAATAGTCTTGAGCCTTTTTGAGAAAGATATCTTACCCTTCTACACATGTTTGGAGGGTGAGATGTTTTGTTACGAGGGAAAAAAAATTATGGGAAGTCAAGCAAAGAAATAAGGAGCCTTGCAGAGGGTAGAAGCCTCCTCGGTTGAGGATATAATCCTAATCAAATCTTAAGGATTCAAAGGATTGAAAAATAAGACGGAACTCCAAATTTCTAATTAACATCCTAAACGGAGACCAGACAAAGTCAATAAACTGGTTCATTGATGGTAACATATGCTAGATTATGAGGGCTTTACAATGAATAGAGGTTTCCTTCTAAGTTCCAAGTTCTCACACACAAGGAAGTCACGAGAATAAGTTTGTGGATTGGCTATGCTCTTAGTCATTGTCGAGAGAATCGAACCTTGAGCTTATTAAGATTAACAATGTGATTAAGGAAGTGAAGGGCTTTAAGTTCCCCCTCGCCTCCTTAATGATGGAATTGCAAATGTGAAACACCTCTCTTACAAAGATAAGATTAATAAATCCTTGCAAGGCAAGGATTGCTCATGTGAGGAAAAGGAAGCTAGGAGAGGTGCTAGACACAAATTGGGTAGATGGAATTCATTAACGGAAAGGTAACCAAGATAGAGATTAGAGGTATAAACCTACAGATCTCCCCTTCATTCAATATCGGTATGAAGTGGTATGAAAATAGAGTGATGGAGTCCTCACCATCATGCCATGGACATCCAAAGAAGTTAGAAGAGAGCAGATTGGGGCTTTCAAGATCAAAGCATTTTCATGTTGGGCATATACAAGCATGTTTGAAAGTTGTATGCACGGTGATAATAAAAATTAGTTAGAGCTGAGTTTTGTACATTTTAAGAAACAAATGGATAAAGAAATTGGGAAAAATAACCTTAGAAAGGCAAATAGCTTATCAGAGATGCTAATTCAACTGTAAAGCTTTATGGCAATATAAATATTCATTATCCAAGTAAAAAAAATGGAGAACGGGTGAGTATAAATATATTATGAATTGTCTCGATTTCATTATATGGTAAGACTAATTGGGACTTTCTCATGAGAAAAAAATTCGGGGTTTGGATTCGATGAGTGTGGTATTTGGGCTTTTGAATGCATCTCAATTGCTTCATGTGTACTTACCGGTATTGGGAAAAACCACACCACGAGATTGATCGGAGAACCAACACATGGATCTCATTCTTATTTATGATGTCGGTGGCTACTTGTTCAACCCTCACGACCGTACATACATATTACATTGGTTCGCTCTTATACCGCATTCTATCGCCATTTCAATTAAATCCCATGAAGCCTAAGATCTAGGGTATGAATTAGCGAAGTACTTAAGTCCCAAGGTTAGCCCCATACCACTTTGAATTCACTATATTATATATGTAATTATGTAATTGAAATTAGGGGAATTTCAAGTGGTTTTAGGGTCACTTTGAGTCATTTCAAGGAGGATTTGAAATGAGGAACATTCCAATTTTAATGAAAAGCATTAAGAGGGATCAAGACATAGTTGCCTTTTGTCCCCACTTTGTTATCATTATCGCGAGGATACTTTGAAAAGCTTATCAAAGAAGCGAAGAATGAAGTCTGCGAGCCATTTCAATGTTTGATCTCTTCAATTTTTTCTTCGTCACTCGGCTACGAGTTTGGGGATGGGGATGTCATATTCCTATTAGGAGAAGCTAAACAATTTATCGATACCATCAGGATTCAAGCATAGTTTGGGCCGGTCTATCAACAAGGGGATGGGGATGTCATATTCACAGTAGGAGAAGCTAAACAATTTATCAATACCATCCAATGATTCAAGCATAGTTTGGGTCGGTCTATCAACAAGAAAAAATATGAAGATCACATTTTTATCCTTTAATGTCAATTTGAGAATAAAAATAAGAATTTTGAAGGTTCGCATTCGAAGAAGATGTGCTCCCTTTCCTTCGAATTATCACGAGAAGGCGAAAATTAAAATCACACGGCATTGCATCGAAGGCATCATAAGTAATGCTTTACTCTAAGCTTTACATTTTTAACGAGTCCTAAATGTGCACAGGTGGTAATTTTGTCCTTACCTTGCTCAAATGTTTTCGAAGTTCATCGGATCGATACGATGTAATATGGTCATTGTTCTTTGGAATCACCTTCTTCCCCGTTATTTCAAATTCACAAGACTTCCCCATTGTTGTTAGCACCACCCTTCTCACCTTCCTTTTCGAGGTTTTGAACCTTGTCCATTGTTCATAGCATCGTCCTTCTCACCTTCATTTCTCTCTGAAAATTTTCCATGTTGAACAATCGATCCACACCTTCCTCACGAATTTGGCAATGAAATCCCGCTTCCTCCTGTTGAATTTTACGGTGGAATCCAATTTAGAAAAAGCATCGAAAGTCCTCTCCTCTTGCAAGGAATCCAAAGTATCCATTTACATCCTCAAAACTCTACGAGATTCTCGGTCGAATCCCTTCGTCACGAATTTTGCGGCGTAATCCAATGTCTAAGGCATTGAAACTCCTCTCATCCTACAACGGAATCCAAAGACTATCGGAAACTCTCTCCCAAACGTCGGGGAAAGAAAGGAAAAAAATTAGCGGGAAAGCCAATTTTTAATCGGCTAATCACGAAAATGTTCAAAATGTCAATTACGGCGAATCCAGTCGAACTCTCTCCCCGAGCGTGAGAACCAAAGGAAAGGAAAAAAAAATTAGCGGGAAAGCCAATTTTAATAGGCTAATCCGAAAATGTCCCAAAATATCAGTGTAGTGGAATCCAAAGAGAATCGAACTCTCTCCCAGTGAGAACCAAAGGAAAAAAATAGTGACGTGATAATCGAAGGAAAAAAATAAGCGGGAAAGTCAATTTTAATAGGCTTGTCAATTGCCATGAAATTGATTCTGCGGTGATATTATTGAGTTAATTTTGTCTAGTTGAGAATGTTGTTAACATTTGGGTTAATTTTAGATTTTTTTTTCAATTTTAATTTTAATTTTTGAGTAAAAAGATCTAAGTTATATGGACTAATAATTTTGAAAACCCACGTATTGGTTATTAAAAGAAAAAGAATAAGTTTTCTTTAATGATTTGCAAAAAATTTATATATTGATTATTAAAGAAAAGGAGTAGGGAAAGTAAATTTTAATATATTGTTGAGTAGGGAAAGTAAATTTTAATATGTTAATTTTAGATTAGTTGAAAATGTCAATTGCTTAGTAATTTATGTTGTTATTATTGAAGTTATTTTTTTTATTTGAGCATGTTGCCAATATTGAGATTCATTTAATTTTAATTTTAATTTTTAATTTTTGGAGTAAAACAATGTAGGCTATATCTAATGATTTAGAAAACTTATAGAGTGATCATTTTAGCATGATGGCATGAATAAAAATTATTGAAGAACTCCTTAATATAGCGAGTATGCTCATATAAAAGAGGAAAGGGGACATGAGGTTTGCACATAAAGGTAATATCTACTAATCCTTAAGGAGTGGAAAATATTTTCAAATGTATGAATAATGTTATCAATAAACTCAAGTAGTTGTAGGTAGTCCATTGTTTCCGTAAACTTCACTTAGAACTCATTAACACACTATTAGAAGCTAGTCATAATTTAGTTTAAATTAGTCACTCACATTAGTCATTTTTAGTTGTATTTCTTATTAGCTAGTGGTATATTTTGGCAGACTAAATTATTCATTTATGTTAGTCGCTTTTAGTTGGGTCACTTAATTGTTCATTTTTGTAGTATTTCACTTGCAGAAGGATTGCGATGACTAACTTTTTTACTCACTAATTTCTCGTTTTCTCACAGTTATACATATCGAGTCGAGACCTAAAGATGCCTCGGAATTAATTAAAAATGACTAGCATAAATCCAAAGTGACACAATTAAAAATGACTGGCATAAATTACAAATCATATGCTTGTTACTAGTTAGTTGGGCATATTTTTATTCTTTGACTATAGTGTTCATTTTAGATTAATCATTTTTTATTTTGTCACTTATTATCTAGTCATATATTTCAGTCCTGGACTAAATTAGACATTTAAGTTAGTCGTTTTTAGTTTAGTCATTTATTATCTGGTAGTATATTTTATTTCTAGACTAAATTAGTCATTTAAACTAGTCATTTTTTGGTTCGGTCACTTGAAATTGCTCGAATTTAGTAGTAATTCACTTTAAATAATTGTGGTTGTGTTGACTAACGTTTTTAGTCACCTAGTCATTAATTTCATCATTTTTTACTGGTGTGAACCTAATACCTTTTGAAATAAAGGTTCTACAAAACCCGAGACATGTAGTAGAGGCAAGCGCTGATGAGACTAAACACAAACACAAAGATCTATGAACAACTAAAACTACAATCGCAGAATACAAAGGAAGGCCAAACCAACCTTTGTAGGCCAAACCAACCTACAATGAGGAATGGGATGCAATGAGGAATGGTAGGAAAGAGGCCAAACCCAAACTAATTGATCTACCCCTAGCCGACACTACACGAAACCACGACACTACATAAACCAACCAGTGTAACGCTACATAAACAAATTTCACCTCACAAAAGTAAACAATGTTTTACCCTCACATAAGTAAACATTTTTTTCCTTGTAATGATACTCGCTCACAAAAGTAAACACTACATAAACAAATTTCACAAATTAGCCTCATAGAAGCAAGTACACACCCCTTAGTATATAAAAATAAGCCACAAATCCACATCTACCCATACCAAAGTATATTAACAAAAAGGAATAAAATCCAGCCCATAAAATGAATGAAAATGAATACAGCTTGCCAAAGTTTACACAGAGACTGAATCTGTTACCAGGGTGCATATGCATGACTATGTAATAAAATATGCGGCATTAAAGTGGAAAGGAGAGCCTTATTTTTTAATCATCTGCGTCCATAACCACTTGAAAGGAGAGCCTTCTTTCTGAGTCATCTGCATTCACAATCACTTAACCATGATTTTTACGGTAGATTTTCCAGCTAAAAAAATATTCCATGTACAAACCATTGGAATCATTATGATGATGATGATGATTAAAAAATTACGTTGGGGACTGTAGGTTGGAAGACAATAACAGGAGAGAGGAAGAGAGATGGCAGATTTTACAATCTTAGAAGATATTTTAAAATCCATAGAGGGCACAAGATAAGTGCGTAGGAAGGTGTATTTGAATGTTGGAGCAGATTTTAGAGTGCTTGAAGCTATTCTAAGAAACTAGAAAGGTTGCATAATACTTAGGGTTACAAGATAGGTAAGGGTATTTGGCTATTAAGTTGGTAAAAATTGTTCCAAGGTAAGTGCATTAATACACACAACATACATATCTCCTCCAAAGAATGTGGAAGAAAAATGAAGTTGTTTCACTAGTAACCTATATCATGTCTCACACAGGCATGGGAAAGTCATATTTACCCTGCAACCACTCAACTATTGCATTGTATTAGTATGATAGTATTGATAGAACACACCACTCTTATATGTGTATAATAGTATCAATAAAAGACACAAGACTCAGTGTCATTCCCTCCCTTGCCAAGGTGACTGTCTTGTCCCCCATGGAGTTGGGTCACGGTATGGAAGAACAAACAACATGGATAGGAGTGATTAAACATTGATACTGGTACAATGCCATTAATTTTGGGTTTGGGGTTATGCATCTGAAATTTCATACTAAATGACTTATCATTATAAACAAATAATAGAATTGGAAGAGAAAGTGAAGACTTTCTTTGATTGATTCCAATGGTTTGTGCATGGAAGATCTTTTTTCTTACACCTTCATTCTCCAATCAGTTCACGTTCTCGCTCTGCTACTTCATTACAACTTCATTCTCCAATCTGGTCAAATTCTCTCTTTGCTACTTCATTACAGCTTCACCCTCGAATCTGTTCATGTTATTGCTCTGCTCCTTCATAACATGCCTTGTTTCTTCAAAAGTATGATGTGTTTTTCTCTTCGTTTTCATCGCTCCCCTGAAATACCTAACGAAAATAAGCGCTAATTGTCTTTAATGCAATTTTGTCAACCTCAGTTTCAGGCCTGAATGGACTCATGCCAATTAGTCGATAAATTTAGAAATTGTTCTGCCTGCATCCGTTATTCATTTGGTAAATGACATTTGGTACGTGAGTGCTTACCAAGTATGTGAAAAATCGACGAGTGTCCATAGGTAATATTAAAATATTAAAGGCTCATTCAAAGTTGCAACTGATTAGGATAGATATAACCACGCCATGCTTCATTGACGTGTCATTTCCAACACTCTTCCAGCGAAATGGTCTAGCAATAGTGTGTGATTTTATAATGGAAGAAACTAATGCTGGGAGAAACCGGAGGTGATTTGACACCTCCAGTCTACCCCTTTCCGGCACAACTCGCTCCGGCCTGTTTTTGGAAATTCGCTTTTCTCGCCTCCATTGTTGGCGATGTCCATTTTTGTGGGCTCCACCCTTCACCCTCAACCACCCTCCACAAGCATCCTTTGTATTTCTACTACTACCACTAGAGGCAGACCTTAGGAATGCGAGGGTTGAATTTGACAACCCCGCTCATAATTTGAATTTGGCAATCTCGCTTTTGATTTGAATTTGGAAATCCTGCTTTTAATTTGAATTTATAAAACTGCTCAGTCAATGCATTTTTCTGCTACTGCAACAAACTATGGGAGGCTATTTTGGTGGTTAATGAATTCTCCATGGATGTCACAGGATGAAAAAGTGAGATGAGCATTAGCTTCTTCATTTTATTATTCGACTCCCCATTTCTGTATTTCCTGTTTAATATTAAAAAACTATTGGAATTTGGGATTTTGAGTCGATGGTGTTTTATATGCTTGCAGTGGTCAGACAAGAAAGCATACAGAGACACGCTAGTCAAGCTGACTGGGCTTTTCGGGAACAACTTTGATCAGTTTGTGAATTATAAAATTGGAAAGGACAACAAACTCACCGCGGAAATTCAGGCAGCAGGTCCTCAGTTTTACTTCCATTAAGTAATAATAAGTCATTCCAATAATGAAGAATAGCTAGGTAACATAATCCAGCAACAATGGAGAGAATGAATGGATGGGCAGTTTCATAGGTTTACCATTACTTAGTGGAGGTGCCGCTATTGCAGATTCCAATCAAAATATTGAATGAAAGATTTCAACAAATGCTCTCATATTTATGAATTAGTTAGTAGAGGTGCCGCTGTTATAGATTCCAATCAGAATATTGAATGAGATATTTCAACAATTGCTCTCATATTTATGAATGGTGGTGTTATAATTAATATGTATTTGTCCATATGGATGAACACTACATGTTTGTAAAAAATGCAATGAAGAATGGTAGTGGTTTTTATATCACATATTGTTAGAATTGTGACCATTGAATTGAATTTTTTAATGGAAGAAGATAGTTGTTATCAAGCCATTACTTGGTTTTTATAGTTGAAATGAAGATTGATAATGTTTTATATGGTTTTTGTCATGCCATTGTATTTTTTGAAAAATGCAACGACGAATGACAATGGATTTTATATCACATCTCTGTGAACAATTGCCACTGTTTCTTGAAAATTTGTGAACTTAGAATCAAATTTCCGACCTACCTTTCCAGTTCACTTGAACACATGATTTGAAGATACAACTCAGGAATCGTCTCAAACAATTAAAAAGATTGAATACCTCTGCCAATCAAAAATAACAATTTTAAGAGTTTGCAAATGGAATGAATTTGATATACGATTGATTGTTAGGAAATTAAATAACAGGGTAATTGAACACAAAATATTGTTTAAAGTGGAATGAATTTGAGGTTAACTGAACACAAAATATTGTGGGAATAAAAACACAGAAACATATAAAACAAGAGAGAAAAATATACATGGTTCATTTAATTTGACCAATTTCACTAGAACCAGCTAGTCTTTCTTTTTATATTATTCAGTAAAATGAAGAGATACCACCCACAAGAGATCTGATATAACTCTCACATAGTCTCCTCTCTCTCTCGTATTCGTATATAAACAGAGAGTTGCCTTCTAGAACCAAAAAAACCCTAAATTAACATAACTTCTACTGTCAGATCACCCGTCTAATGAATGACCCAGATTGACTACTAAATCACAATGTTTTACAAGGCAATTTTTTTATTATCTATTTTTAGTTTCGGAAGCGCTGCTCCCAAATCTATATATGGGAAACAAGTCCCCTCGCACTACGTTGTATAGAAAGGTGTACAGTCTTCCTAAAGTATACATCATACTAAAACAGGACTTCTGAATCAAGAAGACAATTAAACTCCACACCCAATAATTATAAAATAATTAAACTTCACACCTAATAATTATAACGAGATTTAAACAATTCTTGCCTTGAAAAAAAACGATAGTTTAAACAATTCTTGCATGGAAGAGAATGGCGAGAATCTTTGCTAAAAGAATTTGTTTAAGAGTATGATTTATGATAATTCGGTGTAGACAAGTGCCTTTCATCAAAATGGCATTTAAATTAAAATCAATAGAGTAATTTAGCTGCAATATATAAATATTTCACGTGGTATGCATCCATATCACATCATGCATAACACATCTTTAGAAAATTTAATAAATTCACCATTTTAATCAACAATATTAAATTTAATATATATATATATATATATATATATATATATATATATATATATATAATTTAGTATTATAATTTAAAAATATTTTTTTTCAAAATTATTCTTATTAATTTATAATTTTAAAACATTTTTATCAAAATTATTATTATTAATTTGGGAAGAAATTATCATTTATGGCTATTATTACTATATTCTTTATATAAATACAAGTGACTAATTTAGATGTGAACTTCAAATCTCTTAATACATAACACTTTAATTTTAGTGTTATGGTCAATTAAATTAGAGTTGACATTTATTTAAAAAACATTAACTAAATTTTTTTCACTCACAATCATAAACAAAATAATATTTCATTGTATCAACTTTATATAAAGAAATAAAATAATAGAAAGTTCAAATCTTAATTTTTTTTTAAATATTTTGAATGCATCTTAAGTAAATTTTTTGAAATATATATATTCTATTTTCTATGTGGTTCTCGACCTTGCAAATTGTTGATTGTGATGTCCACTAAATATTTGTACCAAGTAGATCCACTCGAAGGGGTCACTTCCTGCCTAGGTGGAATCTAACTATGAGGCTGTGGAGAGAATGATTTCTCAATAGAACTTCTGAGGATGTGGAGAGAATGATTTCTCAATAGAACTTCTGATATATGTTTTTATAAAGAGAGAAAGTAGATTTTTCCCTCTTCTTTTTTTTTAATGTCAACCAATGCAAAGCCTAATCTCCCCGGTCTTCTTCCTAACTGACACAAGGTTGGAATCCCACTCTGAGTATCCAAGGGGAACTATGATACCAGCATCATACATCTTTTTGATCTCTTTCTTAACTAAAGGTAATAAAACAGGTTTTATCATTCTTAGTTTTTGTTTGAAAGGTTTCTGATTTTCCTTAAGAGGAATTTTATGTTGAATCATGCTGGTATCATATGATTTCAAATCTTTGTATCCCCATGCAAACACATCTCCACTCTCTTTGAAAAGCTCAATATATTCCTGTTTAATGTGAGTAGGAAGAGTGTTAGATAGCTTGATCATTTTGGGTTCATTCATGTTGCCTATGTTGTATTCTTCTACATTAGTTTCTGTAGGCTCCATCTTTGGTTTTTTAGCTACATCATTGAAATCAAAAAGCTCCTCTAATGGTGTAAGGCCCCTTGGTACTGTATCATCTTTGCATTGTAAAACCTCAAGGTCCTTTTGGTCTAGATTGTCAAGAAATTTTCTTTATAAAGATGCTCAAACTGGTTTATATCAGTAGTAGAGGATAGCTCTGTTTTGTGGGCTTGTTTTTCAGCAAAACAATCTTCTCCATGGCTTGAGCTAGGTGTTGGTACAACAAAATCATTTTTAGATTGCAGAAAGTAATCAATGTGCTTATCACCCTCAAACACTTGCCAATAGTTTTCATTGTCAGGAATTGTAGGCCGATTCTTTACTTTGACAGTGAATTGTTCATTTACATGGGGTATTTGGCAATTGCTGGCAGCAAAGGAAAGCTCATTTGCAAGGTTATTCTGAGCTCTAGGGATGAAAGTGAGTTCATATTTCTCAAAGGTTTTTAAGAGATCTAGGGCAGCATTCCTATATTATCTTAATCTTGGGTTTTTGGTTGCCCCTTTTATTTGCTTAATTATCAACTCTGAATCTCCTTGGACGGATATTTTCTTGGCTCCTATGTTTTTAAGCAAATGTAAGCCAAGGAGGAGAGCTTCATATTCTGCAATGTTATTAGTGCATTGGAAATCAAGCTTGTAGGAATGTCCTTTGTTTGTATTATGTATCCATACACCAGCTCCAGAACCATTTTTGCCACAAGAGCCATCAAAGCTTATGTTCCAAAGTGTTTCTGTTTCATATTCACTGTCATGTTATTGTTTAAGGCTGCTAAAGTTTGAGCTGTTATGTTCTTCATTTGAGGACAAATTTGACTGTTCTAGTGGGCTCAAATCTCTCTCATTTTCATTTTCTTGTTTGCTGATTTCATCTTCATTGTACAGGATAAATGAATCAAGGACTAAATGAATGGAATAAACAAGGGTGTTGTTTGGCCTATCTATGTTGCTCACCATATATTTCATATGAGATTCCTAGTACAATCTCTTTGTTTGATTAAAGACTGGGATGGTAGCATAAGACATGTCCATTTGAAGGCTCCCTTGATGTTTGGATCCCCATGATCTGGATAAAAGCATGCCATACTTTGGGGGAATGTCAGCAACTACTATGTCCATGACTAGACCCTTAGCAGGGATTTGTGCCAGATTGACACATAAATCCTTGATTAGACCCAAACATTTGACTCTGCTTGAATCAAAAGAATAAAGGTCTTTGTAAGGTTTAGTAATTTTTAGCCCTAATCTCTCCATCACCACTTTTGGCATAAGGTTGTGAGAGGCACCAGAGTCTAGCATGGCATTGTGCAAGATTTTATCATGTATGTTTAAGCTGACATAGAAGGGAGGGACAACCCCTTCTTGGTATTTTCCTTCTACTTCAGGACCAAATAATAATTCTGGTTTATCATCAGTCAAGTTTAAAGTATCAGTATCATTTCCTATGTTCAAAGCTTTCAAAACTTGATTTTTATATACATCCTGGGTTACTAGTTCAGCAAGGGGTATGCTAATTTTGATATTGGAAATTTCTCCCTCAAGGCTAAAAGGTGCTACTATTTTTGACATATTTACATCTGTTTTGTCACACATAATCTTTTCAACAATTTTGATTTGCTGAGTTTTATTAGGACTATCATTTTGAACAGATTTTACAGGCCCACTAGTAGAAGTACTAGGGTAGCTTGGGTCAACACTTTGCTGGCTGGTTTTATCTTTGTTCAGATCAAATTTCTTAGCCATAGTGTTGGTACTGTTTGCTGTCTTTTTAGGAATATTTTCTAAGGTTTTCATAACAACAATGTCTGTGTTATTATTCTTGGAATTCTCTTGGTTCTTTTTGCTCGTAAGGTCATATTTCCTATGGACTTCCATTATGGCATTTTCAAATCCTACTTGGTAATATTCAGAATCCTCATGGTTAGTTTCAGTTTGGTCTGAGGAAAATCCTTGTTCTTATTCAGTGAGAAAAACATCACCCTCACTGTCAGATCCTATCAGATTTACATGATTTTCCTCCAACCTTTTGGTCTCCCTTTCTTCTTCATCTACATAGTTGTCTTGGAAAGGAGGCCTAATTTGTTGGTCATTATCTCTTTGTCTGTTTTGAGGAGGATATCTTCTAAAATTTGGATTCCTATTTTTGTTTTGGGGATTTGCTTGGTTCTCCCTAGGAGGTACTCCTTCAGTTAAGTTTATCCTTTCCATCATTTTTTACATTACCCTTACTAAGTTATCAATTTTGGCATCAGATGATGAGGTTGATGCCATAGCTTCATCTTTGTATGTAACTCTTTTTTCTGACTCTAGCCTAACTCTTTTTTCAATCAGATTTGCTTCTACACTTACAGCTCCCCTCTACATATCTTCTAAAGTTAAGGGGTCTCTTTCTCTTAGCTGGTAGGCCATGTCTGGGTCAAAACCCTCTGGAAATTTTGCTAAGACTAAGCCTAGTGGAGGATTCATGTTTGGTGGTAGTGCATTGTAAACACTATTGAATCTAGTGCAGTAATCTTGGACACTTTCCCCAGCATTTATTTTAAGGTTGCTATATTCTGAAAGGATTTGGAGAGGGTTCTTTTTAATTTTCCATTTGTTTATGAATGTTTGGTATAGATAAGGGAGATCATATATGATGTTAGGAGTTAAGTTTTTAAACCATTTTTTGGCTTCTCCTCCTAAGCTTTAGGCAAAGATCCTCATCTTAATGGTCTCTTCTTCTATTTCCATGTAGTCAAAGGCATCATTCATTTTATCTACATGTTGTTGGGCAGTGGTAGATTCAGTTCCAGTAAAGTGGGGAATTCTGGATTGGTAATAATTTGGAAAAGGAACCAAAGGTTGTGGTAACACTAGGGGGGCATACCATGCTGCCATGATAGGAAAAAATGGAAGATTTACAAGAGGTGGGTCTGTGAGAGGGAATGTGGAATGAAATGGAGTGTTTTGAACAGTGGATGTGTGGATGGGTGTGGTGGAAGTACTCGGACCAGCAAACTGATTATGAGCAGATTTGGTATGGAAATAGCTAAAGTGATGGAGAAGCTGGAAATCAAGAGGAGTGGAAGGAGAGGCTTCTCTACTAGAAATCTGCTGCAAATCTGTGGGCTCAAGGTCAGTTTGGGCAATCTCACTATGTGACTTGGTTCTAAATAGGTTCTTTGTATGATGCAAGTCAAACTAAGGATCTTGCAAGGCTGTAAGATGTTCAGGAATAGAGCTTGCTCTATGAATAATCCTATCAGTAGTTAAGTTTCTAGATTTAGAAGTTTGCCACGAAATATTTTCTGGGTTATCAACTATGGTGGGAGGATTTGGGTCTGGATGAGGTGAAGCCAGATTTCAAACGCAAAATTTAGAGAGGCTAAAAGTTTAGGACTGTTTTTCAGAAGGGCTAACCTCTCTTAGTGCTTATTAGACTTACACAGTATGGGACTAGGCTTGTAAACTTCTCAGGGCTGTTTTGACACAATCCTAAGGAAGCCTAATGAGGACTAGTGAACTAATAGGCCTCCTGGAGGCTAGTGGAGTCACAAGGTGGATGTTTTTTGTTGTTTTTAGGATATATGTGTATGGTCCACCACCAATAACTAACACAAAACCAATTTAGGAATGTTTTTGGGTTTTCTGAGTTCTTTTTAGAGATACTAAGATTGTCACTGACTCAAAGGTCTCATCATGATCACCATTGTGTTGGTGGTAGTGATGAGGTAGCAGATTCACTGGATTTTCTACTTGTCAAGGGTTTCTGAAGTTCTAAGGAGTACTTAGATTGTCACTAACTTAGAAGGTCCTACCGTGATCACCATTATGTTGTGGTCCCGTGATTTAGCAGATTGGTAGACCAAATGCACATGGCAACATTAGACCATTCTTTGGAGTCCTAGGACCTAGCCTTCCTAGACTCAGAGAGGGCTCTCTTTCATTTATATGCAAAGGATGTGAACTTGTTTGCTTCAGATGGTTGATTTTAGGCTAGTTATTAAGTACAATGTTTGTTGTTTGTTTTGGTTGGGTAAGATGATCTAGCAGAATAGATGGAATGAGGAAGTCTTCATAGTCATTGGGCAATGGAGTCTATAAAAGTCATGATAGGTTCATCAATAGATCGGGGAGCATCACAAGGAAAATATAACTTGGTCAATGGATCTTCAAGGTTTTTAAGGGCAGTGAGATGGACATCAATTGTGAGAATAAAAGTAGGACAAAGGGCAATTAAGAATCCTTTATCATGTAACTTTAACAAAAGGGACCTAAACATCATAAGCATAAAGAGGAAATCAATAGATAGGGCAAACCATAAATTCTTTGATTCAACTTAAGCTGATAATTATTCAAGACAAACATTCCAATGAAATATAGAAGGCGAGAAACTCATTTAACTTCTAGTGATTTCACCTTCAAGGACAGAAAACATTTAAGACACACATATAACTGTAATCAGAGAGGAGGGAACACCTAAACATCCTTGATCATAGCTATGAAGATCTCTAAAACAATTATTTAAGCAAGTACAAAGGGTATGATCAAAACAAAACCTCTTTGGCAGACCTAAGTAATGGTACTTTAGAGAGAGACTTCAAAAACAATGTTTTAGTGACATCAAATAAGCAGGGCTAGCCATAAATCATTCTTGACACCAACTGTATTAAACTATTTATGAAATAAACAAACTTAGGGGGTTTAGAGAGCAATTAAGAATTCTCTAAAATGTCCTGGTAGAGGAAAACATTAAGGCAGTGAAGAAAAAACATAACTAAGGTGCATTTAGAAACATTTCTTAGTCTAAATCCTTTGCTCTACTGTAGTATAGAAAGATGGAAACATAATGATCAGGAAAAAACAATAACATAATAGAATCACTTCACCATAAACCAAGCTCAGGGATCCTGTAAGCAGGCTTCCTCCATCAACAAACAAATCAAGGCTTTCACAAGCTCCAAGACATCAATTTCTTTTCAACCTCCAACAAACTATGTATTACTTGAAAGAGTCATCAAATGCCAACAAGATAATGAGATCAAATGCAGTATTTATCTGCAAATGAGGAGGTGAAGCTGAGTTTAGGGTTTGGGTGTCATTTATTACAGAGTTAATGAATTCTTTACCTTGAAGACCATGCAAGGCTCAAGGCAGGAATATCTACAGATATTTCTCTGAATAATAACTCCTATCTTAACTTCTGAGGGTTTATAGGTGAAATGTTTGACTTTAAGACCTATTCATAACTTTACAATAACTGCCTGGAAGATAGAAAATATCTCTGACTAGGTTCAATAACTGTTTAATGCTTTATTGAAGGAAACAAAGCATTAGGTGGCAGAAATATCTTTGAAAAGAGTAACTGCCTGTAGGTGCAGTTAATTTGAATTTGCTTTGGGCTAATCTGCTTCTGTTTTATCTTTAAACTCTGTATTAGGCCTTCACACTCTTTCTTTAAGCTCTGTCTATCTGTTTATATTTATGTTTTTCTTTAACCTGTTTGATCTCTGCCTGTTTATTAATCCCTTTTGATTAATCTTTCTGATCTTTTGTCTTCATCATTTAACCCTTTTTAACTATCTTCCTTTATCCTTTGATTTCTGTTTTAACTGGTTAATCTTCTGTTTTTGCTTTTGATTAAGGATTAGCCCTTTAATCTTTCATCTTCTTATCTTCACTATGTCCTCTGACTGTATTTGTCTTCTGTGCCCAAGGGAGGCTTCCTTTCATGGCAGGAGGGTTTCTTATCCATTGGTGATCATGTTTCATCGATGTCAAACATTGATACAAGCCCACTGGCTGCCATTGTTTTGATTTAGGCTCCTGGATCATCATCCAGAGGCTTGTTTGGTCATTTTTTCACCATCGAAATTCCCCTCATGCATTCCGCCATTAAACTTGCACATAAACACAATTTGTTAATTTAAAAACCTGTGGGGAGGTCGCATGACTGCATTTTATGTGGTTTGGATCGGTCGGAAGGGTTTGCAGGGGAGAAACCAATGTGGGAGGTAGGGTTCCAAAGGCAGAACCAGGCAGGAGTCTGAATGGGGGCGAGAAGGCTTGAAAAAAGGCATGGAGGGATAAGTGGTTTCGAAAAACCGGAAGCGGTTTATCGTGTGGAGAAAAGGCGGTAAGCGGTTTTTGGGAGAGGGCATGCGATATAGCCCAGCACACGACGTGTGGCAGTGGAAAACCACTTATTTCACGTGGGTCAGAAAATGTTGACCCTGGCGCATTTAAATATGCGATACGTGCCGGGGACCATTAGATCTCGGGGTGGGAGGTCAACGACTGTCGCGCATTCTGGAGGCGGCGAGTAAGTGATCGGATCGACGGAGTGGAGGACAGGTGGCGTGAGTTAATTGGATGGCGGGGTTAAGTGGAGGATGGTCTCGGGGCCTTAATAAATTAAAAAAAAACACGTTAAGTTATAAGGTTTTGGGAGCGGCGCTGGGCATGGTGGAAGACGGGGCCCAATTTAATATATCAAAGGGTTTAAGAAGCCCTTTTATAAGTTTTTACGGGGTTTATAAAATGAAAGGGCGGAGGTGAAAAATAAATAGGAGAGGGGCTTATGGATAGGCGGGGGTCGGGGTCATATGAGTGCAAGGGGGTTGGGGTTTTTAGAGGAGGAGGGGCTTAGGCCTATATATCAAAAGGGCGGGTTTTTAATATAAAATAGAGTTTTATACATATAAAATAAAAGAGACCCGATAGGCTTAAATTTTGACTTTAAACAATGTAAAATCCCCCTTTTACATTGTTTAATAAACACTAAGGAAAATGAGGAATAGGGGTTTCCTTCATGAGGTTTAGGAAAGGGAAAAAATGGGTCTTTTAGGGGAAAAAGGAGTGAATGAGAGAGTGGGTAGGGGAGTGAAAAAATGAGGTTAATAAGCCCAAAATGAAGTCCTTTTGGAGCAGTGAGATGAAATTTAGAAGACAGAGAGGGAAAAATATGGTGAAACAATTTGATTTAGGATAATGAAGGCAGTGGGATTTCTAGAACTCACAATATTTCACAAATCTTATTTCTAGGAATCTATAACCATTACTTAGTCATCTTCAGAATAGCAAAAATTATTGATGACTAACAAAATAGAGATATAGATGGAGGGGGTAGAGAGGGAAGAAGAGAGAGGCAAAGATAGGGAGGGAGGAGGAGATATATATATGGAGAGAGGAGTTAGAGAGAGGAGAAGGGGAAGAGAGAGAGAGAGAGGGAGTGGAAAAGGGAGGGATAGAGAGAGATATATAGATATGTAGAGATAGTGTGTATGTTTGGGGGATGAGATAGAGAGATAAATGAGAGACAATGGGAGATAGAGATATAGATGGAGGGGGCATATATGTACTTACATTGAAATCAATGCAAACTATTAATTTAATTACTTTAAAATTAATTTACATCATACATCTAATTGCATCAAATAAGAAATCAACATCTACACTGAAATCAATGCATCCAGTGTCAACAATCAAATAAGATTAGAAATCAACATCTACACTAAAATCAATACATATAGTGCAAACAATCAAATAGGATTAGAAATCAACATCTACACTAAAATCAATGCATCTATTGCAAGCAATCAAATATGAGTACAAATCAATATCTACATTTAAACCAATGCATCGAGTGCAAGAAATAATATAGGAGTACAAGTCAACATCTACCCTAAAATCAATGCATCTAGTGTAACTCATTTTTCGAGCTTGAAAATGAGGTATATCAACATCACATTGACCCTGCACCCTCCAATTCCAAATGGGGTCACAAGCTAAGTTCCATCTTGCCTTGCTTCCCTGCCAAGACCAATGAACCAAACCATCCATGGCTTTCCAAGTTTCCCATATACTTTGGAAGATGAATGAGCTTGAAACTTGAAATAAGTGAGGCATAGAAATAATATCACAAGAGCCAAATGTGGTAGCAAAATTATGTAGAAAGATCAATCAAGCTAAGTCCACTGCCATCTTTAGGGTTGGTGCACAAGCTAAGTCCATTGTCATCTTTAGGGTGCACACATCCCGAAGAGCCATCAAGATGCTCCTCTCCCCACTATACTTAGATCATAGTCCTAAGTATGATTGAAGAATCTACTCCAAGTGTTGAAATTAAATTTTTCTACGAGACCAACAAGAGACATAATAGAAATGTCAAACTATTACACAAAGGTTATTGCTCCATGTGGTATGCATTCATCTTGATTCAAGCCTATTACACTTCAAATTGTATTGGTTGTTCAAATCTTTAATCCACAAGGCACAACCCCATAAGGAGCTACTATTCCAATCAACATTGTCACTTAAGAAACATAACTTCATTGACCAACTTTCCTATGGCTCAATTACCTAATTTATGTTTATGCTTTTGTTTTTAAAGTGAAAAATTTTCTTTAAAAAAAATATGATATTATAATAAAAAGTGTTATAATCATAATTATATAAATAATCTAAGTAGGTTAGAAAAGTGATGAGTAGCTCAATTTTTTGGGGGTAAATTTAATGAATTTTATTATATTAAGCTTCTTGAATTTGATTATAAATCTTTTAAATGTGGGAAAGGAACTTTATTACATTTGAATGTTTCTAATTGGATATACACAACGATTGAATCATAGTGCAATTTCATACCTCAATTGATCCATCAACATGTGAACGAAAGGAAATATTTGTGTTTGTTTGGTTTAAACCAATTCTATAACAATTGCCAAATGTAGTTGACAAATTCATTGTTTTGGTTATAGATGATTTTTGGAAGATAAAATCCTAATAATGATATTTGGTCCAACCATTCAAGTAGGCTAACACTTCAAACATAAGTGTTGCCAGCCCAAATACAAATGTATGTATAACCAAAAGACCAATTCAAAGTCTTCTAGTGAATAATTGCTAAGGATATAGATATTTGTTATCTATATAGTGCATTCTTTGGAAACTACACTAAATAACCAAAAGGAGAGAACTTGCTACCGAGGATACTCTTGTCATGTCAATGATGCAATTATTGAGACCCCCCTCTTTAAATAAGATCCAAAATTCCACTAGACCCTTTCACAACATCTAGTGACAATTTCACTGTTATCATAAAAGTGTAACAATTTAACGTTACTCTTTCCTACACTACTGCCTTAGGGCGTTTCCTTTGCAACAGTAGTGCAATTGCTAGTTTCTAAATATCATATATCAATTTTTTTTTTTTTAATTAAATGAGACCAGTCTTTTCTATTATTTAGAAACGAGTTGCCAAATAAATACATCAAGGAGAAGAGCCTCAACCTGCCCAAAGGGAAACCAGGTCTGTTGGCCATCTCAAAAAGTTAAAGGCCAACCAAAATCGATATTGTTTCAGTCTTTCTGTAGCAACTAGAACTACACGACAATGTCCATAATACTTACATATACATCAACAACTATAATATCGCTGAACAAAAAACATAGATAAACAAAAAGAAATGAAGAAACCTAGCCATCAGAAGAATGCACCGGGGTTGGATCTTCAGCAGATGACCCAAACAGCTCCACCCACTGCATATCTCGCAGCTGCTCTTCAATGCATCCAATGCGCTCATTCTGCTTCTCTTGTGTTAGCCTCCTATATCAATAGGTTTCATCTTTCATGATTGTCTTGATTGAATTATGGAATATGTTCAAACCTTCTTACTTGAGCAAAGGTGTTCCATATTCTTGAAAACCAAAAAATCAAAAAATTTAAAAAAAATGTAAAGAGGGTATACCCTAAAAGAAAGATCAAAGGGTAAAAAGAATAAAATGGTCAAAAAAGAGAAAGAAATGAACCCCAAGCAAAAAATAGACCAAGGAAAGTGTGCAAATCCAAATGCCACTACTTTTTCATCTGTTGTAATAAAGCAATTGTGTGCAGCTTTGCCACAATTCATGAATAAGTCAAGCTGTTTAAACTTGGCTTAGTCATATTTCAATTTCATGTTATAGATTAGAGAATAAATATCTAGCCAAACAGTTTAATCTTGGCAGATAAGTAGCTAGGTAGAGTGAATAAAAGGTGCTCAACAGTTTAATCTGAGCCCTTGGATGTAATAAGGGTAGAAATAGATAGATTTATCATGTAAAAAGAAAAAAGATTGAAAAGGGTTTGCAAGTCTAAATGCACCCTAATAAAGAAGAGAAAATGGTAGTGTTAAGTAGATAGGGTAGGTAGATGGTGCTGCAAAGTGTTATCTGATGAATGGTGCTGCTGCATGTTTTTGATCATTTACTTTCACCACAAGTACTAAAGCAGGAAATGCACTGAAAAATCACAGCAAGCAAAGTCAAATTCATTAACCTCCCTCATCATTTTTCCCCCTCAAGAGTTTTACTAATTTCCCCAAAAGTACTAAGGTAATTTGAGATCAAAGGGGCTCAAGGCATTTCCTTGACTTCTGGAGGGACCGGACCCTCGGCCTAATGATCAAAAGACCTAAGCACTTGAAATAATTCATCATTGTTATCTTCCATCTTTAACTTTTTCCTAAGTAAAATCCTATTTTACTTAGGAAACTGATGCAAAATTCCATAAGAAGTTCCTCAAAATAATTTGTTATTCTAAGTTAATTGTTGAAGATAAAATGTTGCAATTTACTTCATAAGTTATCACTTTCTTAGATGTACAAAGATGTTTTGATTTTCCTTGTCCTTTACCATATTAACATTTAATTCTACTATATTAAATCCCTAGTGAAATCCCTTTTCCTAAGTATATAACTCCCTTTTCTATAAATATCCCCAAAACCCATTTATTATAATGTTTACCAAAGTATATATTCCCGCACATTGGAAATAAACACCCCGCTTTATAAGCCCTTTGGTTAAAACTATAGCCTTATACATAAATCCCGCCCCTATGATGAATTAATTGTATTAATTCATTCATCATATAATAAAAATATATACAAAAACTTTAGACATACTATAAGTATGTTTAATACCAAAACATATCAATAAACTTTGCGAAAAGCCTTGTGCCACCGTGGTCCGTCCACGTGGCATTCCACCTAAGCAAACCCCCGCCACAACCCCTTTCTTTCGCATACAGGATTAATTAAGTCGCCTGGACTAATTAATAACTGTCTCCGCTTATTAAAAAGCCCCGGAGCAATTAAAAAACATGTAAAAGTGTTTAAATGTACGACGGGGCCCACACAAAACCTCCGCTCATCTTCCCATCACGCTAGCCGTTGGATCAGCCTCCCGCAGATCAACGGCCAGCGTTGATCCCGCTGCCCATCCCTTGTCAGCATGTTAACCAGCGGGGGATGGGTGGTTTTAGAATAGTCAACCATCCACGTGGCGACTATCCTATGGAATCGCTCCCCCCGCGATTAATACCGCCCTCGACCAAAAGCGGTGCGGGCACTTCCCGCTTACCACTTACCGCCTGACGATGCACACGTCATCCCGTACTACCCTGACGTCACACCTCGAAAAAAACAAAAAACCTTTTAACTTGTAAATAAGCCATTTTTTCGTGTTTTTTAGCTATTTTCATTATTCAGAGAAGAACGTTGCTCCCGCTGCGATTTTCAAAATTCTACTGTAATTAACCATTTCGCCCCAAAATTCTGCTACGCCCGTGTTGAAGACGTCCCCGCCATTGCTCATTACCTGTTAAAGAACAAGTTTCCGTCTAAAATACAGGTATTTATCATTTCACGCCCCGACTGCGAATCAAACTTAATTTCCTTTGTTTTTTCTCTGAAAAAGTGGTTAAAAATCATCGCTGAGTCCTCCCTGAAGATTTCAAACCTGTGAATTTGCTTCCCAAACTTGCAAATTGTTTCAACTTCCTCCATTTCAGATATCCCGGTCAGTCTGTAAGGAAAAAACGAAAACCTCCATTTTGAATCCACAAGAACCAAAATGGAGGCCCCGGCAGCTCTTAATATCACTCCATTGAATGCTCCTCACCGTGAATTAGACTATTTACCTCTGATAGATGAAGATTTCCAAATTAAAGACCTGCCTTTTGATGAAAGTCCCCTATTGAGCTATTGTCGCTGCAGAGACGAATACTCAAAGGGGAAAGATCTTATAGGGTTGTGGGAATCCAATTTCCCGAGATATCTCATCCCCTCAGTCCTTATTTTCCCAGAAATTATCCACTGCTATCATGCCAATTATGATCCAAATCAGAAAGAAGTTTTATCCCCACGTCAAAGCGTATCAAAATCAAAGAGTATCAATGGATAAAGTGTATCAGGTAAAAGTCAGAGTGAAAAGTCAAAACAAAGTTACAGAGCAGTCAAAGGTAAACAGTAAAAATGAAGTTACAGAGCAGTCAAAGGTAAACAGTAAAAATAAAGTTACAGAGGCAGTAAAATGGTAAAAATAAATAATAAATGAAAGTACTTTCACCAAAATTGAAGTTTGTCTAAAGTGAAAGTAAAACAGTCAAAAGAGCAAGAAAGTAAAAAGATGAAAAAACATAACAAGAAGGAACATTTTTGCAGAAATTACATGTTTTAGTCATTATTTTGCAGAAAATATTGTGACCAATAAAGGATGAATTTTACAAAACTGAAGGAGGTTTATGTTCTTAAGAGTACCATCTACAAAAACCTCTCTCACTTTCCTAACAGCTATTATGGTTTTGGAAATATTAAACAATGTTGAAAAGCACTTTTTGCAGAAAATTACAGTCAAGTCATCATTTTGCATAGAATATTGTGGCCAATTAGAAATACATTTCACAAAAATGAAGGAGGGTTTTGTTCCTAAGAGACCCATATACAAAAACCTATCTCAGTTTTTGCACAGTGGTTTTATAATGAGAGATAAATGCGCATCTTTACAGGCCATTTTTCAGACTCTGTAAAACTCTGTTTTACGCATATGTTTTACAGAGAATATTATGCACAGCTGGAGAGGAATTTTGGGAAACTGAAAGAGGTTTATCTCACCAACATATTTATCCACAATAACCTCTTTCACTTTTTACATATCTATTACGGATTGAGAAATACGAAGATATCATTGGACCCCAAGTTTGCAGAATTGTTGGAGCAGAATTCACAAAAAAGGGAAGCAGTTAGTGACTTGGATGCCTCATCATCAAATAAGGGTTGGATCAAATTCGAATTCTCCTCTTTGTCATCACTTATCCATCAAAAATAGTGCAAAATAGTTTGAGTGTCCTTTACTTTAGTTCTATTTATGTAAATAGTTGGAGAGATTTGTGAACCAATTTTGATATTTGTTTCAAGATATTTTAGTTTAGAATTTGTATAAATACTCCACTCTTGGAAGCATTTGGGGTGGATTCTATTAATCTGCTGTAACATTGAGGTTTTTGGAATAAAAAGCTTTTGGACAAATTTACTTGTGGCTTACTGGATGACGTTTTGAAGCACTGGACTTGTTGCAGGATTCATGTGTTGGACTTCAGTTCAATAAGTTTTCCAACCCTTGTGTTTAAATTTTATATTAGTTTATGCTATCATCATATCCGTTTCTGAATAAGTTTACATAAAGGATTGAAACAGAATTTGCTTAATTGTACTCTGTTTTCAAATGTGATTATTCTCGATGTTTTCTTCTGGATTAGTTATAAGCATGAATTCTTAATTGCTCATGTTTTGCTGATTCAATATTGTTGATTACTGTAACAAAGAATCCTTCATTGCTCTTTGTTTGTAATCATTTCTCTTCTTCTTTTTGAATATGGTGAAAGATTCTTAGTTGCCTTTCATCCCTTCAAGACCATCCATCCACTTTAAATTTTAAGGATTGTTCTCTGTCTAGCTATCTTGCCCTGTAATACCATCTTGTGTTTAGAAAAGAAATCCAGTAAAGCCATCCTTAGACTCCATAGCCCAATGGACTGAAAACCCTCAACCTTGCCCTTAGTTTGTGGATTCCACCATTTTCCCAAAACAAACTTTGAATCTATAACTAGCCTAAAACCTTCCAAGAACAAAGATAAATCATAAAGAGAGAGCCCTCTCTGGATGCAGATTGGCTAGATTGTGCATCTAAAAGGTTGGTTTGTGGTTACCTCGGGTATACTTTCCTCTTACACAACTTCTAGGAAAACCTGAGTGATAACATAGTGGCGACCATACTGGGGATCTGAATCATTTTTATTGATACTATTGTTTGCTTATAAGCTATAGACAGAGTCTGAAGATCAGCCAGGTAGCCTTTGAAATGCTTTTGCTCTGCAATTGCAAAAGTAAATAAAAGCTGCTTCAGTCTATCTCTGATTTAGCTTATACATTGAACCTTAGTTTCAAATGTTTAATCAGAGTCTCTAGTTTAATAAATCTTTGAGAAAATTTTAATTAAAAATCTTAAATTTCTTGAAGAGTTTGTAGAAGTTGTTTTGAAAATTCACAAAAATTTAGTTTCCTGAAGAACTAACTTTCTCTTCAGAATTTTTTTACAGGTTTAGATCTGATCTATGATGGTGGATAGGGATCAGACACACAAAGGTTAAAATCATCCACCTGGCGACTCCAAATCCATTTCACAATCAAGACTCCATTGGAGGAATGAACCTGGAAGAACAATATGGAAAGATCAGGCTTTCAAGTTGGATCTTAATCCAAGACATTATGTTCTTTCTCGTTAAGAACGTTTTTCAATATGTATTTTATTTTATATAAGGATCTAACTTGGTTTTACAGATATCGTGGCCTTTCATTATGGCTGATTTTCAAGATGATCCAAGAATAAAACGAAGATATGCTCCCATGAGCAGAGATCACATACCTGGATTTCCACACAAACTACCGAAGGTAAATTGGGGTGAAAATCTACCCATGTTTCAAGATGAGAATATTGATGATCCTTTACTACATCTCATTAAATTTTATATACACTCATCAAGATTGAAGGGTGATTGGCATGAGGATTGCCTCATGAAGATATTCATGGGAACCTTAGAAGGAAAAGCAAGGGAATGGTACGAAGCTCTTAAACCTGCAAGTTTGTTTTCTCTAAAAGATTTTCATAAGGTATTTTATGAGCATTACAAAGAAAATTTTCCATCTTTATCATTAGCTGAAAATTGTTGTGATCAAGCTGAAGATCTTATACATTACCTTAAAAATATTGATGAAGATTTTGGAAATTGGTTTCCTGAAGATTTATTAGAAGAAGTCCAAAATTTTCATTCTCAAGTTAAATGTCATAATAATCAAGAGGAGTTAAACAAAGATGAAATAAATCAGGAGATAAATCAAGATCCACAAAACCCCTCTGTATTAACAAATGATGTTTCATTTAATGTTTTGAATGAAGTTAAAGAAAATAATCAACCTCATGATCAATTTTTAGATAAGAGAAAAAACAACTGTCATTCCAATCTAAGAATTCAGAGATTCCCACCCCCCCTCACCGAAGAAGAAATCAATTTGCTTCTAAACATGCAACCATCCTTAAAATATTTACATAATGAAGAAATTGTTTCTACTTCTTCTAATATTGATGAATGTACAAAGGTTTTTATCCATGAAGAGACAGAAGAACAAGTTGATGCTCATGTTATTCTACCTTCCCAAAAAGGTCCATTGCTTGATATCACGCCTATTGAACAAAACAATGATTTTCAAATAGAATGCAACCAATCTAATCAAGATATATTGGGATTGTTGAAAGAGAAATATGCTGATCCAATGTTTATAATTAATGACATTCCTTATTCTGAAGATTTGCCTAAATATGATCAGTATGATGATAATTATGTTCTCCCAATTCAAGATAATTTCCTAGAACAATCACTAGCTATTTTGAGGGATGAGTTATTAGAACTTCAGTTTGATGAGGATTTTCTAAGAGCTTTCTTTCTTCTTTTTAAATCAAGAAAATGTTCTCCTCGAGTTAAAAAATGGCTTCTTGATATAATTTCTGAAAATTATGAAAATGAAATCAAACTTTTGCATTCTCAAATTCAGTCATACAATTTCCGAAATCCTAAAGAATTCTTTGAAAATCTTCCTTCTCCAAAGCAAGAGGAAATTGTACTATCTTTTGACTTGCATATTGAAGATGATTATTATTTCCAACACAAGGCTGAAGAAATAAGTTCATGGTCTAATATTCATGATTCAATTGAACAATTAGTCGTTGAAGGCCTAGAAGTAAATAACATACATCATGTTTTTATTGATCCTATATCAGATTATATGGAGAATCTTTTAAGCCCAAATTTGCAAACATGTTTTCTTTATAAGGATCAAATACATCAAAAGTGGCCTTTACATATCTTATCGTTGATTATAAAGGCACATGATCATAACATACTTCCAATTTTGATCACAAGCAATCAAGTTATCCATTTATTTTTACAGCTACTTGATTAGCTTCATTGGCATTTTTGTATTATCTGATTCAATAAGATTTTTAGTAGATTAGAGTAGGTAAATGAGTGCTAATAAGCTTAGAATTTTGAGCATTTTTTTTAGTTTTCAATTTTCAGCTAGTTTTTCATTAAGTTGGTTTGAAAATTTTTGTGTGTTGTTTTAGTTTTAGATCAGATTTCAGGTTGTAGAAAAAGGACTATATTCAATTCAAGATTTTCAGCCACAACTAATGCATCAGTTTTGATTGGATGGTGACTTCTTGAAGTTGAAGCCCGAAGTGAAGGCCCTAAGCTTCAAAAGTTTCACTATCATATATACAATAAAGCTACCAGGAGAAGGAGATTACATAATTCAGTTTAAAGACATGTTTAGACATCTGACCTGCTGTTCTTGACTTTTCACAAGGAAAAGCCATCCCCAAGTGGAGCCAGTGTTAGCCTCCTATATCAATAGGTTTCATCTTTCATGATTGTCTTGATTGAATTATAGAATATGTTCAAACCTTCTTACTTGAGCAAAGGTGTTCCATATTCTTGAAAACCAAAAAATCAAAAAATTTAAAAAATGTAAAGAGGGTATACCCTAAAAGAAAGATCAAAGGGTAAAAAGAATAAAATGGTCAAAAAAAGAGAAAGAAATGAACCCCAAGCAAAAAATAGACCAAGGAAAGTGTGCAAATCCAAATGCCACTACTTTTTCATTTGTTGTAATAAAGCAATTGTGTGCAGCTTTGCCACAATTCATGAATAAGTCAAACTGTTTAAACTTGGCTTAGTCATATTTCAATTTCATGTTATAGATTAGAGAATAAATATCTAGCCAAACAGTTTAATCTTGGCAGATAGGTAGATAGGTAGAGTGAATAAAAGGTGCTCAACAGTTTAATCTGAGCCCTTGGATGTAATAAGGGTAGAAATAGATAGATTTATCATGTAAAAAGAAAAAGATTGAAAAGGGTTTGCAAGTCTAAATGCACCCTAATAAAGAAGACAAAATGGTAGTGTTAAGTAGATAGGGTAGGTAGATGGTGCTGCAAAGTGTTATCTGATGAATAATGCTGCTACATGTTGGTTAATCATTTACTTTCATCACAAGTACTAAAGCAGGAAATGCACTGGAAAATCACGGCAAGCAAAGTCAAATTCATTAACCTCCCTCATCATTTTTTCCCCTCAAGAGTTTTACTAATTTCCCCAAAAGTACTAAGGTAATTTGAGATCAAAGGGGCTCAAGGCATTTCCTTGACTTCTGGAGGGACCGGACCCTCGGCCTAATGATAAAAAAGACCTAAGCACTTGAAATAATTCATCATTGTTATCTTCCATCTTTAACTTTTTCCTAAGTAAAATCCTATTTTACTTAGGAAACTGATGCAAAATTCCATAAGAAGGTCCTCAAAATAATTTGTTATTCTAAGTTAAGTGTTGAAGATAAAATGTTGCAATTTACTTCATAAGTTATCACTTTCTTAGATGTACAAAGATGTTTTGATTTTCCTTGTCCTTTGCCATATTAACATTTAATTCTACTATATTAAATCCCTAGTGAAATCCCTTTTCCTAAGTATATAATTCCCTTTTCTATAAATATCCCCAAAACCCATTTATTATAATGTTTACCAAAGTATATATTCCCGCACATTGAAAATAAACACCCCGCTTTATAAGCCCTTTGGATAAAACTATAGCATTATACATAAATCCCGCCCCTATGATGAATTAATTGTATTAATTCATTCATCATATAATAAAAATATATACAAAAACTTTAGACATACTATAAGTATGTTTAATACCAAAACATATCAATAAACTTTGCGAAAAGTATTGTGCCACCGTGGTCCGTCCACGTGGCATTCCACCTAGCCAACTCCGCCGCAACCCCTTTCTTTGCATATAGAATTAATTATGTCATCTGGACTAATTAATAACTATTTCCGCCAGTTAAAAAGCCCCCGGAGCGATTAAAAACATTTAAAAGTGTTTAAAAGTACGACGGGGCCCACACGAAACCTCCGCCCATCTTCCCATCGCGCTAGCCGTTGGATCAGCCTCCCGCAGATCAACGGCCAGCGTTGATCCCGCTGCCCATCCCTTGTCAGCAATTTAACCAGCGGGGGATGGGTGGTTTCTGAATAGTCAACCATCCACGTGGCGATTATCCTATGGAATTGCTCCCCCCGCGATCAATACCGCCCTCGACCAAAAGCGGTGCGGGGACTTCCCGCTTACCACTTACCGCCCGACTCTGCACACGTCATCCCGTACTACCATGACGTCACACCTCGAAAAAAACAAAAAACCCTTTTAACTTGTAAATAAGCCATTTTTCGTGTTTTTTAGTCATTTTCATTATTCTGAGAAGAACGTTGCTCCCGCTGCGATTTTCAAAATTTCCGCTGTAATTGACCATTTCGCCCCAAAATTCTGCTACGCCCGTGTTGAAGAACGTCCCTGCCATTGCTCATTACCTGTCAAAGAAACAGTTTCCGTCTAAAAACAGGTATTTATCATTTTACGCCCCGACTGCACGAAAAACTCAGTTTCCTTGGTTTTTTCGCTTAGAAAGTGGTTAAAAATCATTGCTGAGTCCTCCCTGAAGATTTTAAACCTGTGAAATTGCCCCCAAAACCTGCAAATTGTTCCAATTTCCTCCTTTTTCAGATATCCCATCCGGTCTGTAAGAAAAAACGAAAACCTCCATTTTGAATCCACAAGAACCAAAATGGAGGTCCCGACAGCTCTAAATATCACTCCATTGAATGCTCCTCACCGTGATTTGGACTATTTACCTCTGATAGATGAAGATTTCCAAATAAAAGACCTGCATTTTGATGAAAGTCCCCGTTTGAGCTTCTGTCGCTGCAGAGACGAATACTCAAAGGGGCAAGATCTTACAGGGTTGTGGGAATCCAATTTCCCGAGATATCTCATCCCCTCAGTCCTTATTTTCCCAGAAATTATCCACTGCTATCATGCCAATTATGATCCAAATCAGAAAGCAGTTTTATCCCCAAGTCAAAGCGTATCAAAATCAAAGAGTATCAGTGGGTAAAGTGTATCAGGTAAAAGTCAGAGTGAAAAGTCAAAACAAAGTTACAGAGCAGTCAAAGGTAAACAGTAAAAATGAAGTTACAGAGGCAGTAAAATGGTAAAAATAAATGAAAGTACTTTCACCAAAATTGAAGTTTGTCTAAAGTAAAAGTAAAACAGTCAAAAGAGCAAGAAAGTAAAAAGATGAAAAAACATAACAAGAAGGAACATTTTTGCAGAAATTACATGTTTTAGTCATTATTTTGCAGAAAATATTGTGACCAATAAAAGATGAATTTTGCAAAACTGAAGGAGGTTTATGTTCTTAAGAGTACCATCTACAAAAACCTCTCTCACTTTCCTAACAGCTATTATGGTTTTGGAAATATTAAACAATGTTGAAAAGCACTTTTTGCAGAAAATTACAGTCAAGTCATCATTTTGCAGAGCATATTGTGGCCAATTAGAAATACATTTCACAAAACTGAAGGAGGTTTTTGTTCCTAAGAGACCCATCTACAAAAACCTATCTCAGTTTTTGCACAGTGGTTTTATAATGAGAGATACATGCGCATCTTTACAGGCCATGTTTCAGACTCTGTAAAACTCTGTTTTACACATATTTTTTACAGAGAATATTATGCACAACTGGAGAGGAATTTTAGGAAAGTGAAAAAGGTTTATCTCACCAACATATTTATCCACAATAACCTCTTTCACTTTTTACATATCTATTACGGATTGAGAAATACGAAGATATCATTGGACCCCAAGTTTGCAGAATTGTTGGAGCAGAATTCACAAAAAAGGGAAGCAGTTAGTGACTTGGATGCCTCATCATCAAATAAGAGTTGGATCAAATTCAAATTCTCCTCTTTGTCATCACTTATCCATCAAAAATAGTGCCAAATAGTTTGAGTGTCCTTTACTTTAGTTCTATTTATGTAAATAGTTGGAGAGATTTGTGAACAAATTTTGATATTTGTTTCAAGATATTTTAGTTTAGAATTTGTATAAATACTCCACTCTTGGAAGCATTTGGGGTGGATTCTATTACTCTGTTGTAACATTGAGGTTTTCGGAATAAAAGCTTTTGGAAAAATTTACTTGTGGCTTACTGGATGACGTTTTGAAGCACTGGACTTGTTGCAGGATTCATGTGTTGGACTTCAGTTCAATAAGTTTTCCAACCCTTGTGTTTAAATTTTATATTAGTTTATGCTATCATCATATCCGTTTTTGAATAGTTTACATAAAGGATTGAAACAGAATTTGCTTAATTGTACTCTGTTTTCAAATGTGATTATTCTCGATGTTTTCTTCTGGATTAGTTATAAGCATGAATTCTTAATTGCTCATGTTTTGCTGATTTAAACATTGTTGATTACTGTAACAAAGAATCCTTCATTGCTCTTTGTTTGTAGTCATTTCTCTTCTTTCTCTTGAATATGGTGAAAGATTCTTAGCTGCCTTTCATCCCTTCAAGACCATCCATCCACTTTAAATTTTAAGGATTTTTCTCTGTCTAGCTATCTTGCCCTGTAATACCATCTTGTGTTTAGAAAAGAAATCCGGTAAAGCCATCCTTAGACTCCATAGCCCAATGGACTGAAAGCCCTCAACCTTGCCCTTAGTTTGTGGATTCCACCATTTTCCCAAAACAAACTTTGAATCTATAACTAGCCTAAAATCATTCAAAAACAAAGATAAATCATAAAGAGAGAGCCCTCTCTGGATGCAGATTGGCTAGATTCTGCATCTAAAGGTTGGTTT
>JAXQQM020069974.1:0-11499 GCA_034641835.2 Pinus albicaulis | reverse complement strand
TACATTTAGTTAGATTTCACATGCATATTCACAAGTTGAAGGTGGATTTTCCTGAAGATTGCTTGATGAAGATATTCCTGGCCACTTTGGAAGGTGAAGCCCAATCTTGGTATGAAAATTTGCCGCTGGCCTGTATTTACTGTTTAAAGGATTTTCATGCCTTGTTCATTGAAAGATATCAAACATCTTATCCATCATTAAATTTAGTTCATGACTGTTGCAAACATGCTTCTACTTTTATTGAAAGCCTTGAGAAATATTATGAAGATGATAATTTCATGGATGATGAGATCATGGAAGCATTGTATGAAAATCCATTTCAGCAGCATAAAGACGATCATGAGAATTTGCAGCAGGATCAAGATCTTAGTGTGGTGGAAAATGAAGCCATTTTGCATATTGACAGTGAACAGGAATTATATGAAATGGATCAGCAGTATGAGGAAAGTTTGTATACTCCTTCACTTGAAATCAATGAAGATAATTACTGTTTAAGCAGAAGAAAACAAAAAGCATTGTCTCCTTTGTCTGAAGATGAGATAGATCAGCTTTTGAGAGGTCTTGTTACAGCCCAAGCTACATCAGATTTGCAGTGCACAAATAGTCAGGAAAGTGTTGGTGAAATTTCTTCTTCTTTTGAAAAAGATGACAGTCCTGTAAGCAGCTTTATAGATCAGCAGGTTGGAGTTGTAGTTTGCCATATGGCTAAAAGTGATGAAAGAGAAAGTGTCATTTCAGATCTGCCCACCGAAGAAGACAGCATGCAGATTGCAGAATGTGATAACATCATTTCAGCTACTTCAGTTTCAGATTCAGATCGTGATGACCAAGAATATCTTGTGCTGAATCCCATCAAAGAGAATTCTGCTGTTGAAATCATCTGGGATGCAGAAGACAGAATTTTTGATCCAAATGTTCTCATGCCATTAGAACATAGTCTTCATAAAGAGTTAATTCAGTCAGTTCATAAACAGCAAGATGAGACCTTCATTCAAGTAAGTGAAACAGTTCCTTTGGATGAATTTATGATAGATGATAGAGATATCATGTTTGAGCATCAAGAATCAGCTGAAGTTTCTTTCCTTATGATTGATGACTGTAATGAAAATCCGGCTGTCCTATCATATGAAGATGACCTATCATACTTTCAGAGTACAAAAGATCAAAACATTCCGGATTGCCTTTCATTTTCTTCATATGTCTCATGTGTTGAAATGTTTTCTCAAGAAGAGATTTGCTCACCTACCTGTTCAGAGTTTTTTGAAGCCCAGGAGCATACTTTTGTTGAAGTACATGATGAAGGAAGATCAGAATTAGAAGCAAAGGACACCTTGTTTCTTCAGCAGAAGGTAAATCTTCATGTTTTTCAGGACCCAATGGCAGATTTGTTGCAGTCAGCTGTGAAAGTGATTATTGCAGTGTTCAGTGATGAAGGAGATCATGGTCAGCTATGTTTTTGGATGCCCAGTTACCAGTATCTATTGTTGACCAGGAGATCTGATCAGAAGAATCAGTCAAGAAGCCATCTGCTTGACTGGTTACATTGGAAAGCCAATTATACATGATTGTACATATTTCATTAGTATGCAGGTGGTTATCATCATGATTCCAAATCTTGATGGACTGCTGCCTTTTTTCCAAAAGCTTTGTAAATTCTTGTTTTAAGTCAGTCATGAGTCATTTGTGTTTGGTTTGTTGAGTCAGTTTTTTCAAGTTATTTCAGTTTGCCATCGAGTCGGTTTGAGTCAAGTTTCAGTCAGTTTTCAGTCAAGTTTTCATTCAATAAATGTGTCAAAGGTTTGTTTTATCAGATTGAAATAATGATTCCATCGCCCCGATGGATGAAAGGCAACTGTCCCGACTCCCCGAGGAGATCACCGTTCTTAACATCTCCTTGGAGCCACCATCATTCAGGGGACAATGTTAAAATTAGATCCCTTCTGACCCTCAGTCGGTGATCATTTCGTTTTGCATATTCATTCTTAGGTGTCTGCTTCTTTGCCGTTTGCATTGTAAGGCTGTACCATTAGTGTGAAAGGGAGTACTTTGTCTATGTTTCTCATACTTTTCTGCAGGTCTGTTTTAAAATTCTACTCAAAAATCACTCAAAATAATTGTCATTTCGTTTATGGTCATTAAATGTCAATAAGTGTCTTTGGTCCTAGTGTCTAGGGTTTTCGAGTCATTTGCATACCAGTCATAAAGCCTGCAGGATGAGGATGGTTCCGCAAATTTTGATTTCATGTTTTATTATCATTAGCATTTAAAAAACATTTCTAGTCCAAAACTCTGTTTTGGAACTAGAAATTGTTCAATATTATTTTGTAATAAATTGTGTTTATTTCACCAAGAAGCAGTGTCAACGCAGACCTCTGATATTTTCCTCAGCTAAAGAGCCATACCCCTGCAAGAAGACAACAAAATCATCAATTAAAAACTCAGAAAAGCCAAAGAGAGATTGTATTAAAAAGCCAAATGTGAAAATGCAAAAACATTGTAATATGGGTTATCAAATAGATTGGGATCAAATGAGTTGTGAAGATATTTACATCCATGTATAAAAGAATCAACAAATTTCATTTCAAAGGTTCTGACATATGATGAATGGAATTTGGGCCGTCCAGTTTTGAGCACTCGTTAGCGAAGTTTTAGGTGAGACCCGCTTGAGCTATGACCACCAGCAGCGACCCACGAGAGAGCAGTTTTCTGGTGTCAAGAATTATGCTTAACGTGAGACCCACTTAGGCGCATGCACTTGGGGAAGCGACCCACTTGCCAGCAGAGTTCAGAAAAGTCGTGTTGAGCGCCCAGTTTCGATTTAAAATGTCTCCAGCTGCCTTCAAACAAGTTCTAAACTATTGCTCAGTAGTTTTTAATGTGTTGGTGGTATGTTGAAGACTTCAAACATCTGAATGGAAGAGTAAAACCCTACATACATGGCTGATTTGTTCCTCAGGGTTTTAAAATATATATGGATGGTTTTATGAGTATTTTTTCCACCTTATATCATTGATATATCCACCTTTGCATGTATGGTCAAAGCCCCACTGTTTTCACATCCATTATACCACTGTGGTCATCATTATCGTTTTACCACTGTCATGACTTTTGTTCCATGATGATCATTGACATATTGTATCTCATTGCCCATTGACACTTATAACTCTGTTTTCACTGCCCATTGACAAACACAGTCATATGATGCATTGCTCCCTTTGACAAGTTTACCCAATATTCTAAAGGCTGCCTGCTACCATTTGTAAAATTTCACTTGCAATTAAAACAGAGACTGTGCTTCTATTTCAATCCACCTAAAACAGAGCTGGTATCATTGTTTTTTTCCTTAATGGTGCTTTGATAGTGGGGGATATTTATTGGGTGTTGAAACACACATTATAACTCTGTTTTCACTGCATTTATATCAGTATACATAGTGCCAATATCTTGTTCAAAGCCATGTCAGAGACAGAGTCAGTGTATGAGAAAGGGTCAGGCAGTGATTCCACGACTGAAGGTAATGTGCCACAGGGGTCTCATAGAGTTAGCAGAGGTGGTAATCATCGCACAGAGGAGCATACTTCTTTGGCTCGGTTGCAGGCATGTCCACTAGCAATGGATTGTTTTCGGTATTTGTCATGTTTCCGATTTTGTGAGATGATTGCACAAACCCGGCTTCATCGTGAATTGGCTCGTTTGTTTGTTCTACATTTACGGGATGGCCGGGTAAATCTTACCGAGGTTGAATTCATTTGTCTTTTATAATATTGCCAAATATGGCATACCAAACATGAAATGAGAGACAGATTAAACACGTGTGTTGAAATTTCACTATGAGCCATACATTAAAACTGGATATGTGGCTTACTTGAGCAGAGTTTTTCCATTCAGATTCTTGAGAGATGAGTATGCACCACTCATGAGGCTCATCATTCAGTATTTTAGTTGTGAGGGCAGGTATGCTCGTCTTTTCTCGTATCATGTTCGTTTGCTGATGCACTTCACAAGGGTACGTATGATGAACATTCCGTACTTCATATATCGCAACATAGAGAGGATGGTGATTTTGTTAAAGAGAAGCAGGCCAGGTGCGTGATGCGGAGTATACCATTAAGCAGTCAGAATCATAGTGTTGCATCAGCTGGCAGAGCAGGGCATCACTGGGGAGGATTTCATTTCTAGAGACTTTTTCAGAGTGCCACAGCCGCCTCCCGAGACAGTTCATGATGCAGGAGAGCCTTCACACCAGCCGGACATGCCTGAGGTTGAGCATATCAACACTCCTTTGGTTCAGACATATCAGCGAGGCCACAGGGCCTTATTTGCAGCGACACGGCGAGTATTATCTCCACGTGAGGTGGAAGGGGTCTTGCCGACTTCATGGGCGGCCAGTATCATGATGTGGAAGGTCTCGCCTTCTTCTTGAGCGAGTACAGTTTTGCCGAGAGGCAGAGACGCCGCAGTGAGGCTGACGCCCAGGAGAAGTAGTTCAAGTTCAGATCAGTCTCCTCTTGATACGAGCTCTCTAGCTCGAGCGAGGAAGTCATCGAGCAAAAGAGGCGCAGGAATGACAAGTGAAAGATCAATTGCGAGAAGGCTCGAGTGGGTGATTAACTATTTGGGCTTCGAGCGCAACAAACAGCTTGAGGATGACTCTGTGGCTATGAGTTGCGTCGAATCCGTGAGGACCGACAGTGGAATCGAAAGAGACCCGGTGACATAACACCAGCTGACCGAGATACTGTACTCACACATGTGAACATTCATCTGGAGAAATTTTTGGCGAAGGATAATCGAGACAAAGACATGCTTCGTCACATGAAAGGCCATTATTGGGCTCGCACGCATGTCTGCAAAGCGAGAATGAAGATTCTGAAGAGGAGGTTGCGCGAAGCACTAAGACGGCGGAAAAGGCCTAATCCACTTCGGATTTTGGCCGAGGCTTCGTTGACTGGGCAGGATACATGATGGAGGAACTCCGCTCCGAATTTGGGCAAATTCGGAGAAAATTTTGTCATTTTCAAATTTTTGGGTCAAAAAACAGGTTTTTCAGTTAAGTGGGTCTCACCCTCATATGCTCATTTTTTTTCGGGACACTTGCTGGAGGAAATTTTTGCATTTTTTAATTTTTCATGGTTATTTATGCATCCTCAGACATCACCTAAGCATTTCATCAAAATCTGGATGGTCAAAGAGCTCAAAAACACCATGAAAACCACCTTGCTGCCACCTTTTGCACCAGCAGGAAGTACTTCTGGGAGAAAGAAGTTTTGGAGGGTCAAATGAGCTCCAAATTGGGAAATTCCACTTGGGTTGGATAGTCAACATCCAGGGATTTCCAACGAGCTATCATGAGCTCAATTTGGATGCCGGGAAGTACCTCAAATTCAGGCTGAAAAAAATGCGACCCACTCGGCTCAAATGCGACCCACTTAAATTTTTGCTGAAATTTTCAACTGCCAGCTCAGATTTTCACCTAGTATGGACCAGTTTTTCTTGTGGATGGAATTTTTGGGTTTTTATGATGTAAATTTATGTTTGGCATGTAACTTTGGCTTGTTTTTATCTATTCTAGAAGATTCACTCTCAAAAGGGTAAAAAATCATGTAATGGATCAGTTTCCACTCTTTTAGAGGCAAGTTGTTAGCTGCCTAGATTGTAGTTCCTTGAATAGAATTGGTTGAAACTGATCCCTGAAGAGGGAATTCGACCCCTAGAGGTGGGGAAAGGTGTTAGAGTGATCTATATATTGTAATTTCTGAGGCATTCTACAGGTGGGACTCTTGGGAGACTTTTGATATCATTGTACATATTTTTCATATTTTGGCTAAGGAAAGATCAGAGGTTTTGCGGCACTTGTTGGGATCCTTGTGGTGTTATGTTCTTGATGGTGTTTCTTCTTTGTTTACTGTAAGTTTCTTCATGTTTAATGTATACCATCCTTTCATATGCTTCTGAACTAAATTGAATGAGTGAATAAGGTTGAATCCATTGTTTACAGTGCTTGGCCTTTGAATTCAGTTAGTTCTATATGTTTTCAACTGTTTGGAGAGGATCCAAGTTTTTCTTTGCCCTCTTCAGCTCCTCGTCGGTCTAATCTGTCCATTTATCCAATCAAAAGCATCAAGACATTCACCTACCTCGCCCCAACTTGAAATCTGCAAAGGTCTGACCTTATCCCCGGACCCAAAATTTGTTTTCCCATTTCTCCAGCGAAAACCCAAAAACCAAAAAACAAACATTCTTATCTCTTTACTAGCCTAAAATCAGTTCTTATTGTAAGTCATCTCGCATCCTATTGCTTATTTTCTCGAGATTGACGGAGAGAGCCCTCTCCTGTCCTCGTAGGGCTAGCTACGAGGCTGAGCGTGGTTTGATGTAGCCTTGAGTTTTACTTCATTTCAGCCTGAGGTAGATTTGAGTGCTAACATAGTGGCGACCATACTGGGGAAAAACTCAAAACATTTGCTTGTTATAGACGGAGTCTGAAGTCACGCCAGGTAGCCTTCGAAACGCTGTTGCTATGCATCAGCGAAGTAGATAAACGCTGCTTCAGTCGATCTCCGGTTTAACTTGTAATCGTAGCACTTAACTTATAAATTGCCCCAGTACGTGTATCAAGTTCAGATCTGATCGTTGATGGTGAACAACGGTCGGACATCGCAAGGCTGAAATCATTCACCTGGTGACTTCATTCACTGAACAAATCCAGAAATCGATGCTTCATGGTGACTTCACTGCAGGGAGATCAGTAGCTGTGAGATTTTCAAGATGGACCGAATCACGAGAAGATATGCT
The DNA here is from genome assembly GCA_034641835.2 of Pinus albicaulis. Classification (NCBI taxonomy): domain Eukaryota; kingdom Viridiplantae; phylum Streptophyta; class Pinopsida; order Pinales; family Pinaceae; genus Pinus; species Pinus albicaulis. The sequence continues at coordinate 4,704 of JAXQQM020069974.1, read as the reverse complement.
CCTATGAGCCGAGATCACATTCCAGGTTTTCCGAATAAGATGCCCAAGGTAGATTGGTCAAGGAATCTGCCTACGTTTAACGATGATGGTAAGAAGGATGCTGCTTTACATCTGGTTAGATTTCACATGCATATTCACAAGTTGAAGGTGGATTTTCCTGAAGATTGCTTGATGAAGATATTCCTGGCCACTCTGGAAGGTGAAGCCCAATCTTGGTATGAAAATTTGCCGCTGGCCTGTATTTACTGTTTAAAGGATTTTCATGCCCTGTTCATTGAAAGATATCAAATATCTTATCCATCATTAAATTTAGTTCATGACTGTTGCAAACATGCTTCTACTTTTATTGAAAGCCTTGAGAAATATTATGAAGATGATAATTTCATGGATGATGAGATCATGGAAGCATTGTATGAAAACCCATTTCAGCAGCATAAAAACGATCATGAGAATTTGCAGCAGGATCAAGATCTTAGTGTGGTAAAAGATGAAGGAATTTTGCATCTTGATAGTGAACAGGAATTACATGAAATGGATCAGCAGTATGAGGAAAATTTGTATACTCCTTCACTTGAAATCAATGAAGACAATCATTGTTTGAGCAAAAGAAAACAAAAGGTATTATCTCCTCTGTCTGAAGATGAGATAGATCAGCTATTGAAAGGTCATGTTCCAGCTCAAGTTAACACAGATCTACAGTGTGCACATGGTAAAGAAAGTGATGGTGGAACTTCTTCCTTTTCTAAAATGGATGACAGTCCTGTAAGCAGCTTTATAGATCAGCAAGTTGAAGATGTCTATATGGCTGAAAGAGATGAAAGAGAAAGTGTCATTTCAGATCTGTCCATGGAAGAAGACAGCGTGCGAGAAAGTCAAGTTTCAAATGAAGATTGTGATAATGTCCACTCAGTCATATCAGATCCAGATTCAGATTGTAATGACCAAACATACCTTGTACCGAATCCTGAAAAGGAGAGTTTTACTGTTGAGATCATAGACAGAATTTTTGATTCAAATGTTGTCAGTTCATCAGAACAGAGTCTTCATAAAGAGGTAATCCAAATAGTTGATGTACGACAAGATGGGATCTTCATTCAAGTAAGTGAAACAGTTCCTTTGGATGAATTTATGGTAGATGCTAGAAATGTCATGTTTGGGTATCAAGAATCAGCTGAAGTTTCTTTCCTTATGATTGATGACTATAATGAAAATCCGGTTGTCCTATCATATGAAGATGACCTATCATACTTTCAGAGTACAAAAGATCAAAACATTCCGGATTGCCTTTCATTTTCTTCATATGTCTCATGTGTTGAAATGTTTTCTCAAGAAGAGATCTGCTCATCTACCTGTTCAGAGTTTCTTGAAGCCCAGGAGCATACTTTTACTGAAGTACATGATAAAGACAGATCAGAAGCAGGAGAAAAAGACACCTTGTTTCTTCAGCAGGAGGTAAATCTTCATGTTTTTCAGGATCCAATGGCATATTTGTTACAGTCAGCAGTGAAGGTGTTTATTGCAGTGTTCAGTGATGAAGGAGATCATGGTCGGCTATGTTTTTGGATGCCCAGTTATCAGTTTGTATTGTTGACCAGGAGATTTGATCGGGAGAATCAGTCAAGAAGCCATCTGCTTGACTGGTTACATTGGAAAGCCAATTATACATGATTGTACATATTTCATTAGTATGCAGGTGGTTGTCATCATGATTCCAAATCTTGATGGATTGCTGCCTTTTTTCTAAAAGCTTGGTAAAGTTTTGTTTTAAGTCAGTCATGAGTCATTTGTGTTTGGTCTGTTGAGTCAGTTTTTTCAAGTTATTTCAGTTTGCCATCGAGTCGGTTTGAGTCAAGTTTCAGCCAGTTTTCAGTCAAGTTTTCATTCAATAAATGTGTCAAAGGTTTTGTGTTATCCGTTCAAATAATGATTCCATCGCCCAATGGATGAAAGGCACTGTCTGACTCCCCCAGAGATCTGCCGTTCTTGGCATCTCCATGGAGCCACCATCCCCATTGGAGCCAATGTTAGAGTCGGTCCTTACAGCCCTCCGTCAGTGATCATTTCGTTTTTGCATATTCATTCTCAGGTGTCTCGCTTGTTCCACTTCGTTGCATTTCGCTAGGAGCATGCTATTGACTGACGAAGGGGTCTGTTGTCTTATGTTTCCTCATGCTTACACCTGCAGTGCTATTTTAAAAAATTTCCTCAAAAATCACTCAAAATCATTGTCATTTCATTTATGGTCATTAAAATGTCAATAAGTGTTTTTGGTCCTAGTGTCTAGGGTTTTCGAGTCATTTGTATACCAGTCATAAAAACCTGCAGGATGAGGATGGTTCCGCAAATTTTGATTTCATATTTTTTTTTATCATTAGCATTTTAAAAACATTTCTAGTCCAAAACTCTGTTTTGGAACTAGAAATTGTTCATTATTATTTTTGTAATAAATTGTATTTATTTCACCAAGAAGAAATTTCAAAGCAGACCTCTGATCTTTTCCTCAGCTAAAGAGCCATACCCCTGCAAGAAGACAACAAAATCATCAATTCAAAACTCAGAAAAGTCAAAAGAGAGATTGTATTAAAAAGCCAAATGTGAAAATGCAAAAACATTGTAATATGGGTTATCAAATAGATTTGGATCAAATCTGATTGTGAAAGATATTTACATCATGTATAAAAGGGCAAACAAGTTTCATTTCCAAAGATTCATAGCATACAAGTCGAAATCTGGAGTTTGGAGGCCGAAATCGAATTTTGGAAGCATTGTTGACAGAGTTGGAGGTCGTGAGACCCACTTGGGCAAAAGCGACACACTTGGGAAAAGCGACCCACCTGGGCGTTTTTTCCAGTGTAAATTATAACGGGTGCGACCCACTTGGGCAAAGCGACCCACTTGCCAGCAGAGTTCAGAAAAATCATGTTGAGCACCCAGTTTCGTTTTAGATCGTCTCCAGCCGCCTTCAAACAGGTTCTAAACTATTGCTCAGTAGTTTTTAATGTGTTGGTGGTATGTTGAAGACTTCAAACATCTGAATGGAAGAGTAAAACCCTACATACATGGCTGATTTGTTCCTCAGGGTTTTAAAATATATATGGATGGTTTTATGAGTTTTTCTCCCACCTTATATCATTGATATATCCACCTTGGCATGTATGTTCAAAGCCCATTGTTTTCACATCCATTATACCACTGTGGTCTTCATTATCGTTTTACCACTGTCATAAATTTTGTTCCATGATGATCATTGATATATTGTATCCCATTGCCCATTGATAACACGTTTTTATAACTCTGTTTTCATTTCCCATTGACACTTATAACTCTGTTTTCACTGCCCATTGACAAACACAGTCATATGATGCATTGCTCCCTTTGACAAGTTTACCCAATATTCTAAAGGATGCCTGCTACCATTTGTAAAATTTCACTTGCAATTAAAACAGAGACTGTGCTTCTATTTCAATCCACCTAAAACAGAGCTGGTATCATTGTTTGTTTCCTTAATGGTGCTTTGACAGTGGGGGATATTTATTGGGTGTTGAAACACACATTATAACTCTGTTTTCACTGCATTTATATCAGTATACGGTATGCTTTTGATGACTATTTCAGTGGCTTTTTAATAGAATTTGTGAACCTTTTTGTATCATGAATTTGGAAAGTAATAAGGAACCATAACAAAACATGTGAGAATTGATATGCAAGACTTAGCCACTGATAATGGTTATTTTCTGTACAGGAAAAGGAGAAAACGAGGAATTTCCGTTCCAAAGGAAAGGACAAAGTCGAGATAACTGCTGTCCCTCTGAACGAGAACCGAATGCAAACAAGGCTAAATAGATTACAGCAAATCGGCTCGGAAAAGAAGGAGAAGACACCAGCTCGGCGCCAAAGAAAGGAAAGGATGAAGAATTAACAGTTTGGCGAATCCCTCAGGATCTTCGATCCTGAGGGATCGCTGCTTTATTTATCATGTTACTTGGACATCTCCGCCATCACCTTTATATAAAGGGACAACACTGTTAGCTTGATAGATAGGATACGCTTTTATGTAATTTTCTGTAAAACATCAACTTTGATTATTGAGTCTCGTTGAGAACTGGTTCAATGTATTTTTGACCGATGCATTAATAAAAGCTTGGTGATTATTTCATCTCTGCGTCTGGATTAACTTAAAGCGGTGTATCCTTGGAGGCTAAGGGCCCGGCCCCGAAGGACACTTGCTTCTGTACCATTACGACTTGACTTTTGTGTGGTTTGTTTATCATTGTTATTTGGTAATTTGATATGCTTTATAAGTTCATATTACATGCTTTGTTAAAGATTGAATCATTGAGGTTTTTTACAGATAGAATCGTGTGTTGACTCCGCATCAAGTTATTAATCCTTTCAAGAGTTAATTGCATGTTCTTACTGTTTTGTTACAGAGCTGTTATACTAAACGTTCGTGTTGTGCGCGTTTCTGATTTATCAGTACTGTTCCATAATTCATTAATAGTTATTGCTGTTCCATTAGTGTGATTTGTGTGAATTGCTTTTAGAGTGAAAGAATGTTATTTGATTGCAAAGAATGCATTTGAGTTAATAGATTAAGTTTGGTTACAACCTGCGGGACTTAGTTATTCAATTGCTGTTCCATTTTAGACTTGCTGTTCTATTTCAGAATTGTTGTTCAATCCTTTATTTGCTTTGCTATTCCAT